>JAJKFI010014328.1:0-23980 GCA_029204185.1 Lerista edwardsae
ACACACACACACACACACACACACACACACACACACACACACACACAGGGTGCTTTTATCGCATGAATCAGAAATGGAGAAAAAAGATCATTTCTGCAGATCAGAAATGGAGAAAAAGTGCTGTTGCTTTTTAATAAAACTTATCTTTAAACTTGAAATCAAGGTAGAAGACATAAAGAATGTATTATAGACCTTCTGCGCTTCCACCTGTCCTAGAACAGTCCAACACAGAAAACACACCAACAAGTACCTCTCGAAAGCACAGAGAACGAGCATCTGCCTGTGTTGCTCTCACAACTTTGGCTGGGAGGAGGAGTTCAGAACTCAGACACCGCGGGCTGGGAAACAAAAGCCACCGGCTTTTGCTCCTGCTGCCCCTCCCCCCCCCGCCACAGATTAGCTGCAGGAGAAGAGGGTCACAGCAAAAGAGAATGGAGTGGGGAGGGTGGCCCACTGTGCACATACAGCTCAGGGCGCAAAACAGCAGAGATTAGCGGAGGGAAAAGGGAAGGCGCCGAGATCTCACTGCACGCGGCCTCAAACGAGGTCACAGGAACAAGGTGTAAAGATGGGGGGAGAAAAGGGAGAGAGAGAAGGAACTACTTCCCTGCCGCCCGAGCAGTTCCTTCCCCACCAAGTTCCCCACAGTCCCTCACCCGACGCCTCCTCAGAGGAACGTCCTTTCATTCGCCCTCCCCAAAATAGCAGAGGAGCACAACTCAACCGAAGCTGCTGAGGAAGAGCGGAACAACCCAAATAGCCCCTATCTTCGCGAGTGCGTCTCCCCCCTAACGGACCCCCACCCACTCAGGCGGGAAAGCTGCTACTCACTCCATCAATACCTTGACTTCTAGTGGCAGCCCTCCAGGTAAATACCAGCCCCTTGGAACGAGGCTCAAAATCGCGCCTGCAAAATCGCGCCAGCTGCTATAATCACGCCTGTGCGCCTGCGCGCGCCTGCAAGAGAGTTTTAAAGCTGGAGATTTCTGTGCCTTCCTCCCTTCGTTTCTAACCGCCCCCCCCCCCGCACTCACACATTTCTTTCTTGGTCTCCTCCTTCCCCAAGCAAAGCCCAAGAGACAGAGAGAGATGCGCAGGCACACAAAAAGGCTACCTCGACTTCCAGGGGCAGGCAGCCCTCAAAGGAAATACCAGCCCAATCAACGCAACCCCCGGCCCTCCTGGTTATTTGCATGGACAGAGACTGTAGCCAGGGGGCGGGGTTAGCGGTGACGTAAATTGACCCAAAACAATGCTGATTCCAATGATTTCCAATGGGTTTTCGCATGATGTTTAGGGCTGAATCGTTTACTCCTGAAGCAAAAACTTACCAAAATAACAACGTGTGATCGTGGAGAAACATCAGTGGTAACCATATTATGAGTTAATATGCAATTCCAAGGTTTAATTCCGCGTAATTATATTACTGAACATACCGGCGGCCGTGGAGGGGACTGAGGGAAGGAAGGGGGCGTGGCCCAATCGCGAGGCGCTCGCTGATTGGACGCTGGGAGGAGGGAGGCGGGATCTGAACTTACACCCATGGCTTCAAGAATGGGACGTCATGGCTACTCCACGTAAATAATACCTTCATGAATCAACGAGTCTGCCAAAGCGCGCCAGCTAGCCTCCGAAAGCGCGCTTGCGCACGCAAGTCTGCTTCAACATTTCTGCATGCCTGCGAGAGAGATTTAAAGCTGCAGCGTCCATGTTGAAGAGTGCCGTGGCTGCAGCGCAGGGGCAAGCAGCTAGGCACTCCGTTTTGTCTCTGAATTACCGGCGGGCCGGACAAATGACCTTGGTGGGCCGGATCCGGCCCGTGGGCCGTAGTTTGAGAACCCCTGGCCTAACCTATTTAAATATATTTGTACTATCTCCTTTTTTATTTAAATATTTTTTCTTAATTATATTCAGTAACTGACATAATTTTCAATGCTACCTTTTCTTGTTTTCTAGGGCTATGATAACTCGGAGAGCAGTGTTCGGAAGGCTTGCGTCTTCTGTCTTGTAGCCATTCATGCAGTAATTGGTGATGAACTGAAGCCACACCTTAGCCAACTCACTGGCAGCAAAGTAGGTGCAGATTTGTCACATTCTATAGCCTAGTTTTGGTGTCAGGAATTGGCAATAAATTGGATTAATTTCATGGGCAGGCAACTTCTCTCAGTCTGTGGTTGTCCTTGGAATCTAATAAACTTTTGCTATATTCAGTATAAAATCAAAATTGAATTGAACACTTGTTCCAGAGCAGACTAAGATCCACTGTAGACGCAGCAGCAGTGATAAACGTTTCTTGGGGTGTACTATTTCAGGCAACATGTAGTTTATTTTAAAACATTTGTACCTCACCTTTCTCTTTGAAACAAAAAACTACGGTAGATGGTTAAATTCAGTACAATAAACTCAATACAAATGGGTATAATAAAAAATAAAATACAACAAAAGCAGCCAAAGAATAACAGTTTTAAAGAATGAAAGTAATCCAAAATTAGAAAATAAGTCTTTAAGTACCCACTGAAATTCATAAAGGGGAGGAAGAGTTCAGTTCTTGGATCAATAGGGAGGGAGTGCCATAATTGCAATGCAACTATACAGCAAGTCCTTCTTTTCGTTGCTGCCAGCTAAACCTCAGAGCCACCTGGTTATTCAGGAGCAGCAGTGAATCCAAAAGAACCCTCAAGCTGCAGGCCTACTTCTATGCAGAGAGTGCTAACCAAGATCAGAACAGGCCTGCATTGCAGGTCTCCTAAGCAAGAGAACTTCTACTTGGTCCAAATTTTATCTCATCTTGTTTTCTCTGATCATTCAAAGGCTTGACATCGGTCATCCTAATATTAGATGAGATAGAGCTAGGTATCATCTGCATATTGATGACAGCCAGCTCCAAATCCCAGGATGGTCTTTCCCAGCTTTTCACATAGATATTAAACAACCTGGGGACAAAATTGAACTCTATGCCAAAGGCTAAGGTGATGTTCCACCATCTGGGATCTCCCAGTCAGAAAGGAGCAGAGAGAAGAAATTTTAAATTGTGGATAATATTAGTAATAAGATTACTGACATTATGATTTTTAAAGCAAAATTGATATCCTGGCTGTCACAAAGATAAAAATAGGTTCTTTGCTTTGAAAATTGTTGGCTTAAGTTTTATCATCTATTTAAGTATTGTGGCATTTCAGCTTTTTATATATAGGGTACTTGCTTCTCCAATTTTTAAGCCACAGCAACATTTTGTAACTTCTCAGATATAGTTTATCTTTTTTCTTCTCCATACCTCCTCCTTAGCAAATATATATTATGCATTTAAAACTCAAATTTAGACTACCATAAATACTAAACAAACTGTGTACTCAATTACCTCTGCAGATGAAGTTGTTGAATCTATACATCAAACGTGCACAAACAGGCTCTGGAGCAGGTGATGCAGCAGCAGATGTTTCTGGACAAAGCTAGTGATGTTCATCCCCACAGAAAGATCTGAAGAAAAGACAGATCAGTACAAGGAAAAGTCTGAAACACCTTTTGGAACTCTTCAGTTTTGTCGGGAACTTTTGTTTCCTCCCCCCCCTTTTTTTCCCTTAATGGTGCACTACTCTCAGCCTGCATGTGACTGTTGTAGTTTTTCCATATCCAAGGGGGGGAAAACAGTATTAATATCACTTGATTGAAGCAAAATAAATTTTTTAAATCTAATCCATCATGCTTTTTTTTCACACTCCTCCGGGTGTCTTCCCATTAATTTTTACCAGTGTTATTGTACATTTTTCTTAAAACAACAACAACAAACAACCAGCTAATTAAACGGGAATGCTTTAAGCTTTAAAAGCTAAAATCTAAATTTCCTTGTTTTTATTCAACTGCAAAGTAACATGACTCTTTATTGCTGTTTTTGTTTAAGTACTTTGTTCTTTGCTTGGACACCCACAGTGGCAGGACACAGTGGAAGAACAAGACAGGACTGGTCTGAACTGCAACTAGACTAGGTCACTGTACCGGAGGTGCATCTTTGTATCAATGCCTTGATTAGAACAATTGATTCTGAAAGCAAGTAGTACCCATAAAAAGCTGGATTGGTCAAACTCTGTAGTGGTTATAGTTTACTGTTGAATGTTTGTCCCGTAAATAAAGCTTCAGTGCGAACTAGGAGGGCAAGTTCAGTTAGTACTCCTATGTGAAGATGGCCTATTCAGAGTACAGTGTTGCAGAACTGGGATTGTGTGGCACCCTACTTTTCTAGTCACAGGTTAAGAACAGTTACAATGGATATGAATCGTCCTTGTCACCATCCCTTCTTCAGGCAGGATGCTTCAGAGTGGAGTACTCTGCACAAGCATGTTCAGTATGTATTTACCTTTATTACTAGAATGTTTTCTCGCAACCTAATTACTGGAACTAGTAGTTCTATTATTTAAACTCACGTAAAGATATATGAAAGCACTGCAGAAAACTTGCTGGCAATTACTATTTGCAAGAACAAGGGTTTCTGCAGTGAATTTTGGGGGTTGGGTGTGTGAATCACAGGCACTATGAACCTTGACACCATTGGTTTGGGGGTTTAATTTGAATGAATTAGGAAAGCTGCACCAAATTTATTGCATGAGTTTCTTGAAACGGTGTCATCAAGACCGTCTAGATCAAGATGTGGAAATTTTTCAGGTTGTTTCCATACCTTCTTTTTTTACTTTATTGTGAATAATGCTTCTTTTGTATTTATGGATTTATAAACTGAAAGAGAGAATGAAAATCAAGTAAATGTCCCTGAAAGTCATCTGTTACTTAGATGCAATCAACATACATTTTATAACTGAAAGATGGGAGTGAGACCAGCATCCTTCTCACATTGACTAGAACCCGAGTTTTGTGACCAAGGTTACATCATCTAGTTTTAGGGATTGTGTCTTTACAGAAGAGAAGATAGCAGTGCCAAGGATGATGATCTTCTGTGCTAGGCTAAAATTCTCTCTACCTCTTCAGGGCGAATACTTTAGACTGAGCTGCTACCCATAATGTCTTGTGGAAAAACTGTCTATAAAAATATTTTTTTATTTTATTTTTTGTTCCTTTGCCTATTGTGTATTCAAAGCCCAATTCTTTAACATGCAGCCAAATAACATTTTTAAAAGAACTATTAACACTTTGCTAATTACCTGGAAAGACAGACTGAATAAATGTGTTGGATACTTGGAGTTGCGTAATTTAATGTTACTTTGATCCAAAGTCTATTCTGACTGGAAAATATGAGATGTGGTTATTGAAGAAGCAATTTGCTGTTACAGAAAGCTGTTTATTGGGGAAAATATTTTAGAAATATATGTAAAAAAGTAAACATTGTCATTCATCACTGGCTTTTTAAGCAGCTACATCAGGAAAATAGTCTCCCCTTACTCATTCCCACATGTGTAACAATCTTGTTTTCTACTGTTCTATTACATTGTGTATTTATAGTTCTATGCTTACCATTGTGCATATACAGGCAATAAAATGTACATAACATTACTTGAAAAAAATTAACTATGTATACAACTGTGTTTCTGCTTTATTTAGTGATCTTACAATTATGGTACTTTTTAATTATTATAGCAATATTATTTTTCAAAGTTTGTGAACCTGTACAAATTATTTTTATGTAGGGGTTGCAGAAATGCTTGTCAGTGTTAAATGAGTCCAGTCCAAAAAGCCAGCTTTAAAAATCCATCTTGTTACACTTACAACTGATTCAGATGATATACTCAGAATGCTACTCCTTAACTTAGGGCCCAGTCTTATCTAACTTTCCAGCGCCCAGAGGTAAGGGAACAAACATTCCCTTTCCTTGAGCGAGGAAAATGGCTGTCCCCACCACCACCACGGGATGCAGTGCACACCCCATTGGCATGATTGCATCCAAAGTTTGATAGGATTGGGGCCTTAGTTATTTAGAATCAACCTCTTCTTACATATATTAATTTTAGCCCAATCCAGCGAGAAATCTATGCACGTAAGTAGGCTTGTATGCTGCTCATGCTTGTTTTGATCTCAGATCTCTATCTGTATCAAGATGCTCATCCATACTCTTGTTTTGTTGGCTGGATGAGTCTTTCACTAAGAATTAAATGTGATTAGTTTTTTGCAACTGCAGCTGGATTAAGTCCATTATGTGGAAGCACATCCCATGAATTTTGATAAAAATTTACCTAAATGTCTTTACTAGCACAATTCAAAAATCAGTTGGACTGTAGAATCTCATGCAAGCATTTAGAAACACTTCCAGTATTGAATTACAGGCACTTTATCACTAGAAATAAACAGTACTGTATTGCTAAAAATGAGTAAAGTACATGTGTTTGGATATTAGATAATTTACTTCTAAGGAGCATGCCACTTTGTCTAGTTCTTTAGTTGAAATGTTCTGCAAGTTAAAAATGGGTTACAAATAATAAATGGGACACTGAAATTCCTAGTCCATATTATTCATAGTTAATTGAATTTCAGTGTATTTAACTACTGTTTCATATTGGTAATATCCACTAGAAATTCTCACCAACACTGCCGTTAAATATGTTAACATATTTTCAGGTTTTTCTCTTATCATTATTGTTTATTCTTTCATCCAGAATTTTACCTCAATGCCATGAATGGGAAAGAAGTAGTATACAGGCATGCTTCTTTGTGCCTTATACACACTTATAGAATCCTCAGAGTTTCAAAACTTAAAACCCACAGATGGTAATATATGTCATATAAGCAAGAAAAAAGGCCCAACAAAGAGAAAACAAAATTCTACTCTGAACTAGACTGCGGTAATCCTGACCAGATGAATTTGAAATTTCAGGAAATGTTCCAAGCATTCAAGAACTAGGCTCCTGTTTAGTCTGATAAAAAAGCAGTACTTAATCGTCCTCATGGAGAGTCATTAGCACGTGTCCATTTCCTCTTAACGAGAATCACAACCTGAAAATATTTTGCTAGCTATTTACAGTACATATAGCAAACACCAGAATAAATGTTGAGTTCCACCTCATGATTTAACATGCTGTAAGCGTGTACTGAAACCTGCATTCTACAAAAGCTGTTTTAAAGCGTGTTTGTGCGCAAATGCAGTTTCCATTCTGCAAGAAGAGAACCTTCTGATATGCCAGTTAAAAATTCCCCATTCAGTTTGTGGAGGACAGTTGATGTGTGAAAGGATAACTTTCCTTCATTCTATCACATGAATGAATTGGCATGGTCTCTGCTGAAGTGTATGCTTGCTCTCTGTATAAGGGAGGCTCTGTATCCCGATTTTTGTGTTAGACCAGTGATTCCCAAACCTTTTCACATTGGGATCCACCTAAAAAAACTAGTTTCACTTTACTCAGCCACTCAAGCATCTGTGGCTATAATGGTGATTGCACAGCAGTGCTTCCCCCCAAGGAGCAGGTTGTTTAACCCTTGCACATAGTGTAATCTATTGTCAGTTTCGTGAACCACTGTTTTAGACTTTTCTGTCACTTGGAGTGGGATACGAGTATTCCATATTACAACTTTCTAACAATTGTTAAACATTTTTATTCTGATGAGCAAGGCCCAAATGTCTTTATATACTAAGTTTTAAGTATGAGAAGAATGGAAAATCAAAGAGGAAAAAGATAGAAGATTTTGAGATTAATTTTAGATTCAGCGTGTGCTAATAAAGATTGCTTCTTCCATCTACAAAATTTCAGATTCCTAGCGTGCCGTAATGTGGGTATGTACTTTTACCCTTTAATATGGTTATGATTCTGACAGTTTAGTTTTTGAGTTCAACTACAAAATTGAGTTTGTGCTTCTGGGTAACTGACTGTACTTGTGAATATAAGAGGTGCATTAATGCTGCTAAGAAGTTTTCCCTTAAATGGAAACTACTGTGTCATGATATACTGTAAATTACTTTGGACTCCTAATATAAGGTTTTATAAACATTTCTGGTGATGGTCAGTAAATGGTACCCAAGTGCGTCTAATTCATACCTTAGCAATCTATAGAACATTCACACTATAGATTGGAAAACACCCCTGCGATTATGCACAGCTAATCCAAACTGCATCATGTAGGCAGCAGAAGCCTCCTTGGTGTGTTTCAGTTATTACAGCTGTTACACATTCTCATTTACTCTCTCACACACTGATTGAGGTCTCTGGTCTAACAAAGGACCTGATAAACTTCATTATCAGTAAGCATTGCATTTTGGCCAGGGTAGTCAAGAAACTTGTCCTGTTAAAAAAAAAATTGGTACAAAGAGAAACTGTAGTCAGTACCATCTACTCAGCAAGAGTGTGCCAAACTCAATTCCTGTTAGTTGTGGTGGCTGAGACCAATAGGTATCTGAAACTGATCTGTTTCCTCTATTCTGTGAGAGTCCAGATCTGCTTCTAGGAGGAAAGCAGGAACCCACAGATCACTCTATTTTTAACACTGGCATGATTCCTGAGGTGCTTGACTGTTTTCTCTTTCCCATTCTTGCCAAGCTATGATAGAAAAGCAGAACAGTGGAGGAAAGAAAATAATGACAACTCCAACAATGCACAGGAACCATGAAACACATAAGCACCAGCTGAACACAAGAGAAAACAGAAAAATGCAACAGGGGCTTCTTATGCTTAGTGTCCCTTGTGATGTTTATACTTTTGACCACCTTTGGTGGGAGAGCGAGGGAGCAGAACTGACCCAATAGATTGCAGGTGCATCAACCAGCTACTGAGGTCTGCTTCTTGTGATGTTGACCCAGATTATCTACAGAAGGAAACTGCTGAACACTTCCGTCCCGCAAAGGCCTAGATGCCAATACCTTTTTGAAAAGACTGTTTTTCATAAAGGTAACAGAACTGGTACAATGGCATCCAAGAAATCCTCAGTCACTCCAGCAACTCATGAAGAAGCACTCCACCCTTTGGATATTTGGGGCTAACTGATTGAAAGTAAGGATTACTTTGAAGGTTCTGTAAAAGGCAATAGATCTACTTACCACCAGCCTCTTAGCAGGAATATTGAGCATGGCTTTCTCCTCCATATCATGAAAACTGCTTCATTGAACAGGAAGAACGGGCACTGAGCTACCAAATGCTCTTCATCTCCTGGATTATTTCAAATACATGAACATACTTGGATATATTGGGGCAGAATGCCATGTATAGTTTTCAGAGGGATTGCTAATACTATAGTTCTCTTTTAGCACACAAAACTGCAGCACCAACTACGTCTTTGATTTAAAGATCTAGAAATACAAGCAATATATATAAATGTGTGGCCTTTGTGGCATGCAGCATTGTATTTGAAAGAACTATTCAGTTGAACTTTGTTAACACTAAATATTTTCCCACAGTTTGCTGTAACAGAGAACAAAATACCATTGCTTTGTTGTATTGTTATGGTAACACTATGACATGGGGAAAAGAAAGCAACTATGGTATATTGAGAAATATTCCATTTTACTGTGAATAGAATTTTGCATGCTAGTATGTTGCAAAGTAGTTTATAACACAGTCAGATAATGTTAACTAGGTGCACCTTGCACTTAAACGTTTGAAGAAGAAATCTAAAGTAAACCTAGACTCTAAAATTAAAACTTGAAAATGACTAATGAAAAAAGGAAGGAAAATGCATGCCCATTCCTCATCAGAAAATCTTTGCAGAATGTTGAGTAGTTTTATTTGTTCTATGCATGATCAATATTTTAAAAAGAACCTTTTATACACATTCCATTTCACAATAACAGTGTACAGATACTATCCTTTTTATCGGCACATGCTACATCCATCTTGCATTTTATGTTTACTGCTCTGCTAGTAAAGTAGAATAAGGTTCGTAAAGCAATAGATCAGCGGTTCCCAAACTGTGGGTCTCTGACCCACCAGTGTGTCACAACACAATTTTATGGTGGTTCGTGAAACTGATAAGGTTATATGCTTCAAGAGTTAAAACCAGCCTGCTATGTGGGGAAGGGAGCACTGCTGCCCAGGCTTGAGTGGCTGCCAAAGTGAAACTTTTTACGTGCTTTTTAAGCCCAATGCTAAAAGGTTTGAGAACGACTGCAATAGATCATTCTGTGTACCCTGTGAAGTATTCCTTTGGAAAGCCGCCACTTGGTCAATCAGAAGCAACCACTACTGCAATGGAACATAACAAACAGCTGTTATAAACAATAAATATTGCAAGATACTTAAGAACTTGCATTCAGAACCTGGTTTGGCAGCAGCATATGTGAAAAGGATCTATGGTAGGTGTCTTGGTTAACCACAAACAGTATGAGCCAGCAGTGTGATGTGCCCACAAAACATTGCTTAAAAGAGCTAATGCAATGCTAGGTTGCATTAGTAAGAGGCATAGCATCTATTCTAGACCAGTATTTCTCAAACTGGGTTCAGGATCAGATTTCTGGTGGGACTCAGAGCCTCCAATGAAAGCACAAATGATGGAAAGAGCAGGTAACTAATTGCCTCAAGTCCCAAGGCTATTCAAAAACCAGCTGTTAACTGCCCTGCAAAGAGCTGAACTCCTGCAGTTTGTAAGCTTGTGTAAATATAGGGAGATAAATGTTTGAGCGTCTTTTTTTCTGGTATGTTTTCCACGTCTGTCAATGACAGGTAGTGGAGGCAGGTGAAGGCTGGCTCACATAACATAGGATACAGTCCCAACAGCACCCTGGGCCAATGCATACTGCGTGTGTTGGCCCAGGGCTGTTGTAAAAGTGCCGTAAGGCATGTTCATGTCGGCCCAGGATGCATTGGGTCGGTGCAGGGAAGACTGCTGACCCAGCAATACCACAGGGACCATGGTCAAGTTCAGCCAGCATGGGGGCTATGGAGGGCTTTGGAGAGAGATGGTGAGGCGGAATGGGGCAGGGGCACAGAGAGGGCGGCCCCATGGGCGGGCTGACCCAGGGAGATGGAAGGAGACTGTCTGGCCAGATCCTAAGCCCCATTCCCGGGGTGTGTGGCCCCAATCCGGGCCACTCAGACTTGCACTTGCTGTTTAGCAGGTGCAGCCTCATAGGGCTGCTCGGGGCTTACCCTGGGATAAGGGGACAAATGTCCCCTTGCCCCATGGTGAGCTCCAGCTGCTTCCTACCTTCCATCCATGAAATGGGAGGAATAAAGACTGGCACAAATAAGGGGGGAAGCATTTGGTTCACAGTCTCAGGCACTGAGAACGGTTGCATCATTCCCTGTGGAAGCCAAGAGAGTCAACCTGATTTAGGAGATTGCACAACTCACATCAGTGGTGCTCTTGTACTTCTCCCTGCTTCTAGGAATGTAGTGATTTTGTTCTTGGTAAAAGTGAATTTAAAGCCAATGAGAGCCCACTGGAGCATATAATTTTTCTTTATTCGTATCAGAAGCACCTACATTAATATAATTTGATACATACATCAACATATATTCTTAGAATAAAATGCAAGGTTAAAACTAGATATCATTTGCCCAATATTGGGCCACTTCAACAGCGTTCTCCTTTGCCAACATAAGATCTTCCATTGTGCATGTAGAGGGGCACCGTGTGCACTGTAGCATATGTGAGATGATTTGTTCTTCTCCGCATTCACATAGCATGTCTTCTATGGGAAATCCCCATTTCCTCCAATTGTCCTTGGATCTTCCTACCCCAGCACACAGTCGATTTAAGTATTTCTATACAGGCCACGGTTGTTCTTGGCCTGGCAGCAGGCATACATATGTTTGTGCCCATTCACTCAGCAGCTCCTTGCTCACTTTCCATCATTCCAAAGCAGGCTCTGGCAACTAGTTATTAGACGGTGGCAACTAGTCTTGATGGTGGAAGTTGATGGCCATACAGTGGGTGTGTTTCTAAGGACTTCGCTTTAACCCACTCCTGCACTGCGCTTTCCCAATGAAATTTGGGAGGGGGAAGGCCAGTCGGTTTTAGGCATCCTGTGACCAATCTTGCTGTTACATTTAATGCCACATCCACCTGTTTGCGTGTTTATATCTATACCAGACAGAACTGGCAATACATAAAATATAATTATAATATACAGTATACAAAAATATAATTACTGACTTTATCCGTAAAGTTGTATTGTAGGTATACACAGAATTTTAGGACTGTCAGCCTAAAGATCTGGCCCTATGTCTCATTCCCAACCTGATTCCCAAGGTAGGATCCAGGGCTAGAGAATCTATGGCACGTGTACCCGAAGTGACACATGAAAAAAAATTTGTTGGCCTCTACCATGCAGTGCCACCCCTTGATTCCTGAAACCCCACCTTTAATAAATAAGTAAAAGTGATTTACATTACTGCGTAGTGAAGCATCAGTAAACAGGATGCTTAAACAAACTTCTTTAAGAATGCTTTCAAGCATCTTGTTCTTTCTCCATTAAATTGTACAATAATAATCTGTTCAAAATTTTGAGAAAATTATTTCCCCTGGCATTCAGAAGACGAGTTCTGCCAATCTATCTCCCTAATATGTAGCTTTGGCCAGAGGACTTGAGCTCAGGTTGTTTTCATTTGGTTTGATAAGCTCCCCTGGAGATAATTTTGATCAAAAGGCTTGATATAAACCTATTAATAAAAATGTCTTGAGCTACTTCACTTTATGGCTCACGACTGGGCCACTGTGAAGACACACACCAGCTCAGCTGGGCCGGATCCTGATCTTACACCCGCCAGGAGGCATGGGGGTGGGAGATAGTGGGGGTGGAGGCGAGAAGAGGGTGTTTGGAGGCAGAGGGAGGGCAGAAGGGGGGAAGATTGGGCCTGAGAGCAGGCAGGCTTGGCTAACCCTAACTCCCTACAAGTAACTGAATACATGAGGAAGAGAGAGTGTCCATAGTAGATTCATGCTCAGATGCACAGAGCTTGGGCTACTATTTTTCCATAGTAGATTCTAAAGAAGCAACCGACTGTCTAAACTCAACAGCAACTTGCTTCTTTGGCAGTGAGAACAAGCAACGGTCTATACTGTATGATAAATGCTTTGGGCAGAGACTTTTATATTGTGGATTAGGGTTACACTGATGAGGTGGAAAGGCACTCTGTATGCTTGCATGTTTACTACTTCCACAGGTTATGGGATTAATCCAGCGCATAAAAATAGCTGTCTAGAATTGTGTCCACAGGTCACAGATTCAAATCTTGGGGAAGTTCTAATGCAAATTCTTGTCTATCAAGTGATAGATGTGTTTTATGTGCCATTCAGAATAGGAATCTGAGAATAGGAATGCCCTGTGGGGAGATGGAGATGGGTATAAGAGCGCAATCCTAACCTGGATTTAGGCCGGCACAGCTAGGCCAGCAAAGTTTGGCCAGCACCAGGGCCACCATAAAGCGCATTTGGACCACTCTCTGTGTCAGGGAGGATGGCGCACATCTGTATGCTGGCCTATCTGACTCTGAGAGTGATCCCTACATATTTTACTGTGTCCCAGTAAACATACTTTACTGTGTTTTATGTGGCCAAACTTTGCTGGCCTAACTGTGCCAGGTTAGGATTGTGGTCTAAATCTAGTAAATAATTTTTCAGTCATTGTAAAGCACCGTGTGGATAGTACTCTATTAAATAATGATGTTGTCTGCCACCTATTCCCAAAAATACTGTGTGTGTCACCCTACCATGAATTCTAATGCGACAGTTTGAAAAGCTGACACTTGGAAAGTTTTACTGACAATGTTTTTGCTAAACTTATCTAGGGAAACATCATTGCTATACATGCTATAGTGCCTAACACATTCTTGTACTTAAGCTTTGTGAATTCTGGAACTGGGAAAAGACTGTCTGAAAGGACTACTTAATGCATGCTAACTGGGCAAAGGGGCACCTTTTAAAATGGTGGCCCTCCTATTTAGCAGGGGAGCAGCAATTATCTCTCTTCACTCCAGCGTGAAGTATTTTTTTTAAAGACTTGCGAGCCCCTTGGAGACAGGGAACAATTCATGTATTGTATTTATTTAATGATGTATTTAGTTATGTAAAAGTGATTCAGTGATGTGAACCACTTTTTGCTGAAAAACACTACATTTATTTATTTGAACTTATACCCTGCCTTTCCTATGCCGAAGGTGTCTCAGAAATATGTACAAACACTTTATAGTGTCAAATTTGTTATGCTTTAATCCACACATACATTGTATATGGTGCATACACCAGCATTTGCTTGACTAAAGGCACAATCCTAACCTGTGCTGGAACAGGCTAACCGGCTGGCCTGTGCTATATCCAAAGCAAGTTGGGAGCAGGCTAGAGTTTCCATGGAGCAAGGGCACGTTTATCCCAGAGCAGGCACCAGCTGCCCCAATGGGGCTGCTCAGATTTGCACCTGCTGCAGGTGCGAGCATGCTGCCTGTATTGGGGCTGCACAGAACAGGGTGAGGTGGGGGGTGGATGTGGCCTAATGGCTGCATCCAGGCTCCTCCCCCTCCCTGGGCTGCTCTGCCCACTCGAAAACCCTCCCTCACCCCGTTCTGCCCCCTCCTGCCTTCCCCTGCTTCAGAAAAGCTTACTGTCCATCCGCTCTGGCGCTGCTGTCAACACAGCTACCTGTGTTGGCACAGCAATTTTTGCACTGGTGCTCACGTGCTTTACAGCACAAGTGCAACAGCGTTGGGCCGATACAAGCGGCTTGCATCAGCCCAAGCAGGGGAGTGGATTGCCCTGCCCATTAATTAGTTAAATAATTAGACCAAGTTCTCAAAATGTTCCCCAACCTTCTGTTTGTGCTGAGCTGGTTCCACACATCTGTTCAATTGCTTCCTTTTGACGTTCAAGTGTTGAAAATATTGTACAACATGTATGAATAACAGCTTATTAAAATGTGTATACATTTTTTGAGTTGCCCTGAGTGTCTCAAAAAAATGTGAACACGTTTTAATGAGCTATACTTCATAGCTAGTCTATTCAATATAATCCACTTTTGCTTATTGTACATTTGTCTTTGCAAATTATGTTTGCATTAGTTCTGCAAAGCCTTTGGTAACACAAGCAGAAAAGTAGACTATTAGTTGTGGCCTGAAGTATTGTTAGTTTTTAATAATGTGAATACATTTGACACTTGGACCTTGATCAGAGGGAGAAAGGGGATTTTTAGTTACTTATCATATTAGGATTGTTTTGTTGGACTAACGTCTACATAAGACATTACTAGACCATATGTGTTTGAAAGAAACTAATAGGCTATAATTTTAAAACTTACTAAGTGCATTAAAGTGACGTTAATACAAGTACAAATATCAGTTTAAAATAATTGATTTTGCACTTTTGATGATGGTTCAGAAACTGCAATTAGTGCAGAATGTGGCTGACATGGTGGCTATGGGAGCTAGGTAGTTTAATTCTGTTGGACCACTGTTTCAGCAACTGCATTGGCTGCCCATTCACTTCTGGGCCTAATTCAAAGTGCTGCTTTTGACCTTTAAATCAATCAATTAATCAATAGTATTTTTATACCGCTTTTCAACACAAGTTCACAAAGCGGTTTACAGGCAAATAATAATAATGAAGTTAAATGGCTCCCTGTCCCAAAAGGGCTCGCAATCTAAAAAATATGCAGAACACCACCAGCAACAGCCACTAGGTGAACAGGGACAATTACTCTCCCCCTGCTCAATATAATACTGGGCAATACCACTTGAAAAAGTGCCTCTTGCCCAGTTAGCAGGGCAATTAAAGCTCTTCACAGTTCAGCTCCAGGTTACCTGAGGGACCACCTTCACCCATATATTCTGGCCCGCCCTCTTAGGTCATCTGAGGGGGCCTTCCTGCAAATGCAGCCGTTCTCCCAAGTTAGGGGATTGGCGGCATGGGGACGAGCCTTCTTGGTAGTGGCACCGCAATTATGTGACTCTCTGCTGGGGGAATCTAAGATCTTCCTCCTCAATCGTAGCATTTTGGCATGGGCTCAAGACTTTTCTGTTTTGTCTGGCATTTGATGTTGATTCATGTATTTCTGCAGCAGAACCTGCACTGTAAATTTATGTACTGTACATTAATATTAATTTCTTCCAGTAATCGTGAACCAGATGCTGGAGGTGTGGGACAATAGAAGCTTCCCTTTCATACATGTTTTGGTCATGCTCAGTTATAACTGGAGTCTGGGGTGAAGTAATCAACATTATAAACATTGATTTACAACAAACTTTGGTATTCAGTGATACATATGTTATTCTTATTTATTTACCTGTGATATGGAGACTATCCATGGGTCAACGGAAGTGGACTCTCTGTGCCCTTACTATGACAAAAAAGACAATATCGCAAACTTGTAAAGATAAAAGCCCATCAACCTCTATTCAATGGATGGAAGGTTTACTAAACAGCTATATTTGAGCAAATAGCATATCGATGAGTTACGGTTGGATATATATGAATCCATATGGAAGCCATTCCTTGAAAAAGCATTTTATTTATTTGCTCTTGAATGTGAAATTCTTATTTTTCACTCCAATGTTTGATAGCCTGTACATCCTTTTTTTTTCACTGTACATTTGTGTTGCAATTTTGTGCACGGGTTTGTTTGTAAATATTTTTAAAAATGTACTGTTTATTTATTAATATTAATTTTTCCCCAGTAATTGTGAGCTGTCTTGGGTACCTGCCCTGGCAGAGGAAAAGCGGGGCAAAAATATTTTAAATAAATACATAAATAATTCCAAACATCATAATGAAGTGTATAACTTTCTACTCTACATATTCAAGAAATAGTTAACGTGTTGGTATGAGTTCAATTGTTTAACTGATTAATAAGGAAAAAATTCGACAAATTCCGGACACTCTAGAATACATAACTTCCCTGGGTTTTTCATCTTGGTTGCATAAGAACGCGCAACTGCCACGTAAGAACGACGATACGCCCCTCGCGCTGAATTCTGGGTCTTGTAGTTACCGAAAGCATCTCATCTCTCGGGCGACAGAAGAGAATCCTTGTGCCATCATCGGTGTGAGCTCACGAAAGGGCGGGGAGCGCCTTTTGATTGGTTTAAAAGAAAAAACAGTCTCCGCTGCTTTACCTTCTGAATAGTTAATCTGGTCTGCCCGTCAAGACAGGTCGGGAGCCGTCGCCGCCGGCACCGCCTCCTCCTCTCGGGCTGGAGAGGGAGAGGAAAGGCAGGATGCGGAGGATGCGGTCGCCATGTTAGCGCAGACTCGCCTGTTGCCGTCGCTGCCCCCGCGCACCAGGAAGGAGGCGGGGACGCCGGAACATCTCCGGCTGTTGGAGGAGCCGTTGGGGCTTGCCAGGCGGGGCGCACGCGGAGGTGGCGGGGACGGCGGGCGGGTACCCGCGCGGCTGCCACTGCTGCAGAGGGCGGCGCTGATGCGGTTGGTCGACGGCGCCTCGGGCCCGGCTCGGAGAGGCTGCTGCTGCTGAGGGAGCAGCGACGGAGTCCCGGCGGGGCGCGGGGTGGCGGCGGGAGTAGCCGGGGGGGAAAGCGCAGGATGCCGCTGAGGGCGGCCGGCGCCGTGTTGGTGTTGCCTCCTGCGGCTGGCGCGTCCTGCTCTGAGGGCAAAGGGCTTCCTCGAGGCTGAAGCGCCTTTTCCCCTCCTCTCCACCCCGCCCCACTCTCCTCCCGGGTTTCCGCTACAGCCCCCTCCCACCTCAGCCCGGCCAAAGCCGGTGGCCCCGCCGCAGGGAGGAGAAGGTGGACGACGAACGCCTCGTCTCTTCTCCTCAGCCGCCGCCGCCACTCTCTTGTCTTCCTGCCTGCCCGCCTTCCGGGGACCCTGGTGGAAGATGGCGTGGGTGCTGAAGATGGATGAAGTGATCGAGTCCGGGCTGGCGCACGACTTCGACGCCAGCCTCTCCGGCATCGGGCAAGAGCTGGGCGCCGGCGCCTACAGCATGAGGTGGGTGGCCTCCTGGGCGGGAGAGCCAAATTGTGGGGAGGGTCAGGAGCCCTCGGAGCATCTGCTAGCGGAGACGGCCGCGAGGAGCCAGGCTCTCCCCTGCCACCAGCGCTCTCTCTCTTCAGCCTGGAAACCACCACCCCGGGAGTGGATCGTCGTCTCTACTTCCTTTGCCATGAGTCGTGGCTCACGGACTCGTCCCCTGGGAGGAGGGAGCCTCGGGCAGGGGAGGCGGCGGCAAGGCACCGTTGTCGTGGTAGCCTGCTTTGCTCTTCTCTGTGGGCTTGTCCCAGTTCGGATTATCTGCTCCCGCTTGAAAAAACGAAGATGATGATGATGATGATGATAATAATAATAATAATAATAATGACGTGGGTCATTTCCACTGATGGAGTGGGGTACCTTTTAGGGGTTGCGATGCAGGTTTGTGGTGGGGGTGTTGGGAAGCTTATGGTCTGGTTTACTTAGCACGCTCTAAACTTTCAAACTATGGGACAGTTGATTCGTTTGCTAGCCTGTACAGGATAAGGGTTTATAGACTGAACACAAGTGTTACAGTGCAGGCAGCAGAAGTTGGTAGAGAAATCTAACTAATACCTTTTGTGGTGGCTGCCTGCCCTTGTATTTTGTGTTTAGGGCTCCTATGATGCTATTTGCAGATACACACTAAAGAACCGTTTTAGATTACATATCCTTATGTTGTGGTGTGTGTGACATGATTACAAAGGTGTGTGTTTCCTCACTCTTTTTTAACGTGTGGCATTTCTGATCTGCATGGATGTATTGTAAATAGAAGAGAGGCTCTCTGAAGTAGGTGTGTGATCTTCCAAGCTTACTCTGGGCATGTAGTGGTCACGCAGATACAACACCAACTACAGGGCTGTGGTGCCTCAATATAAAGAAGCTGAATCTGAAATCAGAGTCGCATGTCCTGCTCTTCAGTTTGTCTCTTAATAGATGGGAAAGGAGGGTTTCTTCAGCATGAAATGGGTTATAAGTCCTGACTCTTTTGTTTTGCTTCTCCACATTGGTTTCTAATTTAACTGAATGATTGGTTCTCTTCTGCAACTGTCTTGTAAGCTAGGTTTACATTTCTCAAAATTCACTTGCCATTGGCAGGTGTTACCAGGTGTGCTTTTAAGCATAGCAAGCATTAGCATGTATAGATTGGCTGAGATCTTGTGTCCAGTGGCACAGCTCAGTGGTATGGTGAGAAATGAAAAGGGAGATGAGAGTGAAAGATAAAACAAACTTTATTTTGTGTGTAATTAACAATAATAGGGACAGCATATCAACAGTTCAGTGTTGCTTAGCCATTTATTTATGGCTAGATCGTAAGTGGTTGCTAAAGAACAGAGAAAGGAGAGAGTTGAAGAGAACAGACATGCTTAAAAGGAGGTGTATATAATGGTACAAGTGTGGAAGAAGAAATTATGTGAGTGATGAAAAGAGAAACTCATTTTTGGGATCCCGGAACACATAAAAAAAACTGAATGGTTTCCCAATGTTTTGCCCCAACTTTGCAAGGTTTTTTCAAAGGAGTGATCTAACTGTCCTATACCCAAAAGACTCAGAACCTAATAACCCATTCTATTGCCTCCCAAACTCACGACTACTGCAAATGACACAACCGAAAACTAGAAAAGCCCTAGTATAGGCAATGCAACTACCTCCAGCAAAGCTTGGTAAATGTAAGGATAAAAACTGAGAATTTTTATAATCAGTCTTCTTAAATCTAATAATTGTTGGTCCACTTCTAGTCCCAATTACCTCACCACCACTTTCATCACTTGGCAGTTCATTGCCAGCTTTCTTGAATTCTGTGAATGAGTTTTCCAGGGAGACCTGGGTCTGGATTTTTATAGTATAGGGAAGGAAGGCGAAAAGAGGAAAGTTGGAGAATTGGTAGGAAAAGATGCAATGCAGGTTCCTGCAGTTTGGGCCATGGTGAAAATCCATAATTGGAGAGCATTTCTCTGTAGCCTAAACAGATGGCCAGGGGTGAGTCCCTCATTGGGCTATATAATCGCTTCACACATTTCACAACCAATTTTGGAGAAGGTTGAGGTAGTTGTGGTAGCTGTTACAGGTGTACTGCTCTCTTGGAAGCCTGAAGCTGATCTCAGGCCTCTTTTGATATAATTACAGAAATGGATACACACTCAAACTCTGATAAAGTAAAAAAATCACAAACACTATGTCATAGGGAACAATTTGAGTATGTTGTAAGGCTTTATACAGGCTGCTTTATACAAAGCAGCCTGCAAAATACTTGTTTCCAGAAAGAGAGTCAGTCACTTTTAAAGACCCAGGTTACCAGTGCATTTTGCGTGCAATGCTTTGCAGGAGCCATGAAACAAGAGTGCTGATACACTGTAGTGATCTACCTAAAGCTAGGGAACAGAGGCAGAAAGCAAGCAAGTCCAAAATAAAGGCAGTAGCCTTACAGCTAAATCCTAACTAACTTTCTGTGCTGCAATGCTGGAGTGGTCTTCATTGTATCCAGTGCAGGAAGGTCTCCCTGCACGAGGTCTCCCCAAGAAAAGAGGACTGTCCCCTTCCCCCAGGGCAAGCCCCAGCAACTGCTATGGGCTTACACTAGCAAAACCAAGGGCAATGTGGAATTTTGTTGACTTTTAGCGGAACTTTAGGAACACTCACAAGTAATATAATACATAATCTTGCTGTTTCTTTTGGGTTGGGACAGTTGCTCGCTAAAGCTATATGTGTGTGAAGTTAGTGCTGGTGACACTTTTGTCAACCCCACACCATTCTGTTGAATATAGTCCTGGAGACGTTCTGAAGGCGTTCTGATACCTGGAGAGGGCACATACAGCCTCCACAGGCCTCAGAACACCTCCCGAACAGAGGTCCTTCCCTCTCTGCAGATTCATTATCCAAAAATATTGGTATTGGCAGGGACTCCTGGAGCCGTTCATGCATTTTAAAAAATCATAGCTATACCTACAATTGTATATCTTAGAAACTATTTCCATATATGTTGGTGCAGTGGGGCCATTTTTTTCTTGACCTTTAAGTTCTCAGACTAGTTCTGGTGTCATGGGCCTATATGCCTTTATACAAAGCAGCCTGCAAAATACTCGTTTCCAGAAAGAGAGTCAGTCACTTTCAAATTAAACTTTTTCATATGATTCTTGTACATAAGAAATATTTCAGGAATCTATTTTATGGTTTAGAATATTGTGAGAACCAAACAACCTTAAGGTGATCTTCAGACATTATCCCAGCTAATTTATTGATTTTTATTTATTAAGAAATCACTAATCTTAAATGTTTTATAAAAACATTTTATGAGTGCCCTTAAGTGGTTTTTATAAAATTGCAGGGCATGCAAGGTGATTGAAGTTTGTAACACAAGGTTTCATCTGAAACCTGTGACTTTGCTGAATGAATAATTGCACCATGTAGTTTATTTATTTTTCACATCTTTATTCCACCCTTCCTCCAAGGAGCTCAGGATGATTGATGTACATGGCTTAACAGAATGCAGGAAACTTTGTGACTGGGCAGATATTTGAACATGAAAATTGTGGCTTAAAATTGTTCAAGAGTAATAAAATGTTGATGAAGAATATTATGATCTATGCATTCTGCAGTAGTTGGTAGGATGGAGGTTTACAAAAAAATTTGCATCTCAACTCTGGACCTCTGGGTTAGTTTTCCTGGGATCAAACATAGCATCTTTATAGCACCTGGCAAAGACCTTTTTATTTCCTTGGGGCTTTGAGTTGCTGTATGTTAAATTAGCACTTTTAAACCTGGCCTACATCTCTGCTCTCTTTTTATCTTGTCTGTTTTTCATGTGCTGGTGGTGTGAGAGTGTGTGTGTGTGTGTGTGTGTGTGTGTGTGTGTGTGTGTTCATTGCTCTGAGATGGTTTTTGACTAACATAATGCAGTAAACATCTTTTAAACAGTTTTCCTGCCAGGCTCCTGTGTCTGGAATAGAGTAGTTTACTGTGACACAGAGGTTCATCTTTACTTTGAGTGTCAACATTTTTCTTTCCGTAAAAATGGTCTGATATTGTTGGAAACCACAGTTAAAAAAAGTGGGCACTGTTTCTCTTTCTCCCACAATAAATGCAGATTCCTTTGAATTACAGTGGATAGCAATGTGCATAATTTTCCTGAGAAATTCCCTAATCTTATGAGATTTGTTAGCTGCTTTTGAAATTCTTCAGCTATTTTGCTTGACATAGAATCTTCAGAAGACTCACTTCCCCTTCATATCCCCCTTCCCTCTGACATTCAGTTTGGTGGGGGACATGACTGGATCTTTTTGGTCACAGCCCTTAGGCGGTGGAATTTTCTCACCTTTGAGACTGATTGGGCTCCTTATTGATAATTTTTATCTTCTGACAAGCGTTTTTGTTCAGACTTTTCAGTTGAGTTGATGGCCTGTATCATTTCTAGCCCTGAGTTAAATGTTAATTTTAGCTCTTAGTTGATACTTCAATTTTCTATTACCATTTTGATTTTGCTTTAATTAAATGATTGAAACATTGCTGTCCTGATGTTCTGTTCTTAGCTGCCTTTGAAGAGAAAAAGGTGGGGGAAAGTTGATTTTCATTTTGAATTATTCTTTAGACAGATTGAGTAGCAACAAAGACTATGTAAGTGGTGTGGCTGTTATAGGTGTAGATTGCGTTTTCATATTGGCCCACCTTCATGAATATAATTTAACCTTAAAATCTTGACACCTTATTCTCTCTGTCCAATCTTTTGTCACTGAGATTTTTAACTACTGAAGGATCAGTCACCATATCTGTTTAATTTTGATTTAATCAGCATTAATATTCTAAAATAAGAAACTTATTCTGGGATCTTTGTATTAGCTGTCAATAGCTATTGACCTGTAGAAGATCCTTTTCTTTAAAAAATGTTTGATGCAAGTTGAATGAATACCTTATATATAGTGAATCTAGAGGGAAAAAACTAATCAGATGTTACTCTGTATTCAGATCTTCTCTCTGGGCAGTTCAAATATCATACATAAGGGCTTGTGGCTAAATCTGTTCCAATGTGTTGATACTTCAAAGTAATCTGCCAGAACATTCTGATTACCACAGATGGCACATAGCAAGAAGGTGACTTCTTAGGTAACGCGGCACTTTTCCAATTAAGATTTTGTCTAGCTGGTCCCCTGGGTTTCACTTGGATGTGTGGCATTTCTGGCTAATATATCAGTTACTTAACACTTGTTGCCTTATTTTTAATAAATGGGATAGGTTGAAGATTCATCTATTCTAGGCATTTGATGTGTTTATCTTCTTGTTCACATGGGTCAAGACAGTTTTATGTTAATTTTGAATGTATAGTACCCTTTCCAACTATCTGATATAAGTTAAAACTGTTACTTCAGGGAGGTTTAAATACAAAACTTTAAACTTTCGGAGTGTTCTACTTCTTAGAGCCTATCTGATATCATCTACTTCCTGTGCTTTAGGGCCAAATCCTATCCAAATTTCTAGCACTGATGCATCCGCAACGCAGCCCCAAAGTAAGGGAAGAAATATTCCCTCATCTTAAGGAGGCCTCCATGACTTCCTCTCCACTGCAGGATGCCTTGTTGGCACAGCTGCATTAGCCCTGGAAAGTTGGATAGGATTGGGCCCTTAATTTGTTAGTCTTATATTAAAATCAAAATCTTGAATCCAAGTAGATTCTGAAGTTTGTACATGAAGTATTCTTTATATATTTTTCCTAGAAGTGACATTTGAAGGCGTTTTGCTCATGTTGAAAACTGATGCCATGTGTGTCTGATTGACTAGCCACAAGATTTGCAAGGCTGATGAGAAAATCCCTGGAGATTTTGAGGCAGATGGTATTTCACCATGTGTCTGGGTTTCTTAAGCCATTAACTTAAAGGAACCTGTTTTGTTTTGTTTTCCCATTATCACTTTTTCCTACTATTTCTCTTGTAATGTAATGTTCTTGAAGGGTTTTTAGGAATGACTATGTACATTTGAATTTTTCACTTTTTAAAATCCACTGTGTTAGCAAGTGCTAATAGAATTGTTTCATTGGTACCTAATGCAAATGCCTACGGTTTAGTTTCTGTCATAAGGGGTTATATGACTTGTATGACTTGATAAATACAAGTGCTTACCAACAATTGATATATAAGAACATAAGAACATAAGAAGAGCCATGCTGGATCAGGCC
>JAJKFI010014329.1:0-23977 GCA_029204185.1 Lerista edwardsae
ACACACACACACACACACACACACACACACACACACACACACACACAGGGTGCTTTTATCGCATGAATCAGAAATGGAGAAAAAAGATCATTTCTGCAGATCAGAAATGGAGAAAAAGTGCTGTTGCTTTTTAATAAAACTTATCTTTAAACTTGAAATCAAGGTAGAAGACATAAAGAATGTATTATAGACCTTCTGCGCTTCCACCTGTCCTAGAACAGTCCAACACAGAAAACACACCAACAAGTACCTCTCGAAAGCACAGAGAACGAGCATCTGCCTGTGTTGCTCTCACAACTTTGGCTGGGAGGAGGAGTTCAGAACTCAGACACCGCGGGCTGGGAAACAAAAGCCACCGGCTTTTGCTCCTGCTGCCCCTCCCCCCCCGCCACAGATTAGCTGCAGGAGAAGAGGGTCACAGCAAAAGAGAATGGAGTGGGGAGGGTGGCCCACTGTGCACATACAGCTCAGGGCGCAAAACAGCAGAGATTAGCGGAGGGAAAAGGGAAGGCGCCGAGATCTCACTGCACGCGGCCTCAAACGAGGTCACAGGAACAAGGTGTAAAGATGGGGGGAGAAAAGGGAGAGAGAGAAGGAACTACTTCCCTGCCGCCCGAGCAGTTCCTTCCCCACCAAGTTCCCCACAGTCCCTCACCCGACGCCTCCTCAGAGGAACGTCCTTTCATTCGCCCTCCCCAAAATAGCAGAGGAGCACAACTCAACCGAAGCTGCTGAGGAAGAGCGGAACAACCCAAATAGCCCCTATCTTCGCGAGTGCGTCTCCCCCCTAACGGACCCCCACCCACTCAGGCGGGAAAGCTGCTACTCACTCCATCAATACCTTGACTTCTAGTGGCAGCCCTCCAGGTAAATACCAGCCCCTTGGAACGAGGCTCAAAATCGCGCCTGCAAAATCGCGCCAGCTGCTATAATCACGCCTGTGCGCCTGCGCGCGCCTGCAAGAGAGTTTTAAAGCTGGAGATTTCTGTGCCTTCCTCCCTTCGTTTCTAACCGCCCCCCCCCCCGCACTCACACATTTCTTTCTTGGTCTCCTCCTTCCCCAAGCAAAGCCCAAGAGACAGAGAGAGATGCGCAGGCACACAAAAAGGCTACCTCGACTTCCAGGGGCAGGCAGCCCTCAAAGGAAATACCAGCCCAATCAACGCAACCCCCGGCCCTCCTGGTTATTTGCATGGACAGAGACTGTAGCCAGGGGGCGGGGTTAGCGGTGACGTAAATTGACCCAAAACAATGCTGATTCCAATGATTTCCAATGGGTTTTCGCATGATGTTTAGGGCTGAATCGTTTACTCCTGAAGCAAAAACTTACCAAAATAACAACGTGTGATCGTGGAGAAACATCAGTGGTAACCATATTATGAGTTAATATGCAATTCCAAGGTTTAATTCCGCGTAATTATATTACTGAACATACCGGCGGCCGTGGAGGGGACTGAGGGAAGGAAGGGGGCGTGGCCCAATCGCGAGGCGCTCGCTGATTGGACGCTGGGAGGAGGGAGGCGGGATCTGAACTTACACCCATGGCTTCAAGAATGGGACGTCATGGCTACTCCACGTAAATAATACCTTCATGAATCAACGAGTCTGCCAAAGCGCGCCAGCTAGCCTCCGAAAGCGCGCTTGCGCACGCAAGTCTGCTTCAACATTTCTGCATGCCTGCGAGAGAGATTTAAAGCTGCAGCGTCCATGTTGAAGAGTGCCGTGGCTGCAGCGCAGGGGCAAGCAGCTAGGCACTCCGTTTTGTCTCTGAATTACCGGCGGGCCGGACAAATGACCTTGGTGGGCCGGATCCGGCCCGTGGGCCGTAGTTTGAGAACCCCTGGCCTAACCTATTTAAATATATTTGTACTATCTCCTTTTTTATTTAAATATTTTTTCTTAATTATATTCAGTAACTGACATAATTTTCAATGCTACCTTTTCTTGTTTTCTAGGGCTATGATAACTCGGAGAGCAGTGTTCGGAAGGCTTGCGTCTTCTGTCTTGTAGCCATTCATGCAGTAATTGGTGATGAACTGAAGCCACACCTTAGCCAACTCACTGGCAGCAAAGTAGGTGCAGATTTGTCACATTCTATAGCCTAGTTTTGGTGTCAGGAATTGGCAATAAATTGGATTAATTTCATGGGCAGGCAACTTCTCTCAGTCTGTGGTTGTCCTTGGAATCTAATAAACTTTTGCTATATTCAGTATAAAATCAAAATTGAATTGAACACTTGTTCCAGAGCAGACTAAGATCCACTGTAGACGCAGCAGCAGTGATAAACGTTTCTTGGGGTGTACTATTTCAGGCAACATGTAGTTTATTTTAAAACATTTGTACCTCACCTTTCTCTTTGAAACAAAAAACTACGGTAGATGGTTAAATTCAGTACAATAAACTCAATACAAATGGGTATAATAAAAAATAAAATACAACAAAAGCAGCCAAAGAATAACAGTTTTAAAGAATGAAAGTAATCCAAAATTAGAAAATAAGTCTTTAAGTACCCACTGAAATTCATAAAGGGGAGGAAGAGTTCAGTTCTTGGATCAATAGGGAGGGAGTGCCATAATTGCAATGCAACTATACAGCAAGTCCTTCTTTTCGTTGCTGCCAGCTAAACCTCAGAGCCACCTGGTTATTCAGGAGCAGCAGTGAATCCAAAAGAACCCTCAAGCTGCAGGCCTACTTCTATGCAGAGAGTGCTAACCAAGATCAGAACAGGCCTGCATTGCAGGTCTCCTAAGCAAGAGAACTTCTACTTGGTCCAAATTTTATCTCATCTTGTTTTCTCTGATCATTCAAAGGCTTGACATCGGTCATCCTAATATTAGATGAGATAGAGCTAGGTATCATCTGCATATTGATGACAGCCAGCTCCAAATCCCAGGATGGTCTTTCCCAGCTTTTCACATAGATATTAAACAACCTGGGGACAAAATTGAACTCTATGCCAAAGGCTAAGGTGATGTTCCACCATCTGGGATCTCCCAGTCAGAAAGGAGCAGAGAGAAGAAATTTTAAATTGTGGATAATATTAGTAATAAGATTACTGACATTATGATTTTTAAAGCAAAATTGATATCCTGGCTGTCACAAAGATAAAAATAGGTTCTTTGCTTTGAAAATTGTTGGCTTAAGTTTTATCATCTATTTAAGTATTGTGGCATTTCAGCTTTTTATATATAGGGTACTTGCTTCTCCAATTTTTAAGCCACAGCAACATTTTGTAACTTCTCAGATATAGTTTATCTTTTTTCTTCTCCATACCTCCTCCTTAGCAAATATATATTATGCATTTAAAACTCAAATTTAGACTACCATAAATACTAAACAAACTGTGTACTCAATTACCTCTGCAGATGAAGTTGTTGAATCTATACATCAAACGTGCACAAACAGGCTCTGGAGCAGGTGATGCAGCAGCAGATGTTTCTGGACAAAGCTAGTGATGTTCATCCCCACAGAAAGATCTGAAGAAAAGACAGATCAGTACAAGGAAAAGTCTGAAACACCTTTTGGAACTCTTCAGTTTTGTCGGGAACTTTTGTTTCCTCCCCCCCTTTTTTTCCCTTAATGGTGCACTACTCTCAGCCTGCATGTGACTGTTGTAGTTTTTCCATATCCAAGGGGGGGAAAACAGTATTAATATCACTTGATTGAAGCAAAATAAATTTTTTAAATCTAATCCATCATGCTTTTTTTTCACACTCCTCCGGGTGTCTTCCCATTAATTTTTACCAGTGTTATTGTACATTTTTCTTAAAACAACAACAACAAACAACCAGCTAATTAAACGGGAATGCTTTAAGCTTTAAAAGCTAAAATCTAAATTTCCTTGTTTTTATTCAACTGCAAAGTAACATGACTCTTTATTGCTGTTTTTGTTTAAGTACTTTGTTCTTTGCTTGGACACCCACAGTGGCAGGACACAGTGGAAGAACAAGACAGGACTGGTCTGAACTGCAACTAGACTAGGTCACTGTACCGGAGGTGCATCTTTGTATCAATGCCTTGATTAGAACAATTGATTCTGAAAGCAAGTAGTACCCATAAAAAGCTGGATTGGTCAAACTCTGTAGTGGTTATAGTTTACTGTTGAATGTTTGTCCCGTAAATAAAGCTTCAGTGCGAACTAGGAGGGCAAGTTCAGTTAGTACTCCTATGTGAAGATGGCCTATTCAGAGTACAGTGTTGCAGAACTGGGATTGTGTGGCACCCTACTTTTCTAGTCACAGGTTAAGAACAGTTACAATGGATATGAATCGTCCTTGTCACCATCCCTTCTTCAGGCAGGATGCTTCAGAGTGGAGTACTCTGCACAAGCATGTTCAGTATGTATTTACCTTTATTACTAGAATGTTTTCTCGCAACCTAATTACTGGAACTAGTAGTTCTATTATTTAAACTCACGTAAAGATATATGAAAGCACTGCAGAAAACTTGCTGGCAATTACTATTTGCAAGAACAAGGGTTTCTGCAGTGAATTTTGGGGGTTGGGTGTGTGAATCACAGGCACTATGAACCTTGACACCATTGGTTTGGGGGTTTAATTTGAATGAATTAGGAAAGCTGCACCAAATTTATTGCATGAGTTTCTTGAAACGGTGTCATCAAGACCGTCTAGATCAAGATGTGGAAATTTTTCAGGTTGTTTCCATACCTTCTTTTTTTACTTTATTGTGAATAATGCTTCTTTTGTATTTATGGATTTATAAACTGAAAGAGAGAATGAAAATCAAGTAAATGTCCCTGAAAGTCATCTGTTACTTAGATGCAATCAACATACATTTTATAACTGAAAGATGGGAGTGAGACCAGCATCCTTCTCACATTGACTAGAACCCGAGTTTTGTGACCAAGGTTACATCATCTAGTTTTAGGGATTGTGTCTTTACAGAAGAGAAGATAGCAGTGCCAAGGATGATGATCTTCTGTGCTAGGCTAAAATTCTCTCTACCTCTTCAGGGCGAATACTTTAGACTGAGCTGCTACCCATAATGTCTTGTGGAAAAACTGTCTATAAAAATATTTTTTTATTTTATTTTTTGTTCCTTTGCCTATTGTGTATTCAAAGCCCAATTCTTTAACATGCAGCCAAATAACATTTTTAAAAGAACTATTAACACTTTGCTAATTACCTGGAAAGACAGACTGAATAAATGTGTTGGATACTTGGAGTTGCGTAATTTAATGTTACTTTGATCCAAAGTCTATTCTGACTGGAAAATATGAGATGTGGTTATTGAAGAAGCAATTTGCTGTTACAGAAAGCTGTTTATTGGGGAAAATATTTTAGAAATATATGTAAAAAAGTAAACATTGTCATTCATCACTGGCTTTTTAAGCAGCTACATCAGGAAAATAGTCTCCCCTTACTCATTCCCACATGTGTAACAATCTTGTTTTCTACTGTTCTATTACATTGTGTATTTATAGTTCTATGCTTACCATTGTGCATATACAGGCAATAAAATGTACATAACATTACTTGAAAAAAATTAACTATGTATACAACTGTGTTTCTGCTTTATTTAGTGATCTTACAATTATGGTACTTTTTAATTATTATAGCAATATTATTTTTCAAAGTTTGTGAACCTGTACAAATTATTTTTATGTAGGGGTTGCAGAAATGCTTGTCAGTGTTAAATGAGTCCAGTCCAAAAAGCCAGCTTTAAAAATCCATCTTGTTACACTTACAACTGATTCAGATGATATACTCAGAATGCTACTCCTTAACTTAGGGCCCAGTCTTATCTAACTTTCCAGCGCCCAGAGGTAAGGGAACAAACATTCCCTTTCCTTGAGCGAGGAAAATGGCTGTCCCCACCACCACCACGGGATGCAGTGCACACCCCATTGGCATGATTGCATCCAAAGTTTGATAGGATTGGGGCCTTAGTTATTTAGAATCAACCTCTTCTTACATATATTAATTTTAGCCCAATCCAGCGAGAAATCTATGCACGTAAGTAGGCTTGTATGCTGCTCATGCTTGTTTTGATCTCAGATCTCTATCTGTATCAAGATGCTCATCCATACTCTTGTTTTGTTGGCTGGATGAGTCTTTCACTAAGAATTAAATGTGATTAGTTTTTTGCAACTGCAGCTGGATTAAGTCCATTATGTGGAAGCACATCCCATGAATTTTGATAAAAATTTACCTAAATGTCTTTACTAGCACAATTCAAAAATCAGTTGGACTGTAGAATCTCATGCAAGCATTTAGAAACACTTCCAGTATTGAATTACAGGCACTTTATCACTAGAAATAAACAGTACTGTATTGCTAAAAATGAGTAAAGTACATGTGTTTGGATATTAGATAATTTACTTCTAAGGAGCATGCCACTTTGTCTAGTTCTTTAGTTGAAATGTTCTGCAAGTTAAAAATGGGTTACAAATAATAAATGGGACACTGAAATTCCTAGTCCATATTATTCATAGTTAATTGAATTTCAGTGTATTTAACTACTGTTTCATATTGGTAATATCCACTAGAAATTCTCACCAACACTGCCGTTAAATATGTTAACATATTTTCAGGTTTTTCTCTTATCATTATTGTTTATTCTTTCATCCAGAATTTTACCTCAATGCCATGAATGGGAAAGAAGTAGTATACAGGCATGCTTCTTTGTGCCTTATACACACTTATAGAATCCTCAGAGTTTCAAAACTTAAAACCCACAGATGGTAATATATGTCATATAAGCAAGAAAAAAGGCCCAACAAAGAGAAAACAAAATTCTACTCTGAACTAGACTGCGGTAATCCTGACCAGATGAATTTGAAATTTCAGGAAATGTTCCAAGCATTCAAGAACTAGGCTCCTGTTTAGTCTGATAAAAAAGCAGTACTTAATCGTCCTCATGGAGAGTCATTAGCACGTGTCCATTTCCTCTTAACGAGAATCACAACCTGAAAATATTTTGCTAGCTATTTACAGTACATATAGCAAACACCAGAATAAATGTTGAGTTCCACCTCATGATTTAACATGCTGTAAGCGTGTACTGAAACCTGCATTCTACAAAAGCTGTTTTAAAGCGTGTTTGTGCGCAAATGCAGTTTCCATTCTGCAAGAAGAGAACCTTCTGATATGCCAGTTAAAAATTCCCCATTCAGTTTGTGGAGGACAGTTGATGTGTGAAAGGATAACTTTCCTTCATTCTATCACATGAATGAATTGGCATGGTCTCTGCTGAAGTGTATGCTTGCTCTCTGTATAAGGGAGGCTCTGTATCCCGATTTTTGTGTTAGACCAGTGATTCCCAAACCTTTTCACATTGGGATCCACCTAAAAAAACTAGTTTCACTTTACTCAGCCACTCAAGCATCTGTGGCTATAATGGTGATTGCACAGCAGTGCTTCCCCCCAAGGAGCAGGTTGTTTAACCCTTGCACATAGTGTAATCTATTGTCAGTTTCGTGAACCACTGTTTTAGACTTTTCTGTCACTTGGAGTGGGATACGAGTATTCCATATTACAACTTTCTAACAATTGTTAAACATTTTTATTCTGATGAGCAAGGCCCAAATGTCTTTATATACTAAGTTTTAAGTATGAGAAGAATGGAAAATCAAAGAGGAAAAAGATAGAAGATTTTGAGATTAATTTTAGATTCAGCGTGTGCTAATAAAGATTGCTTCTTCCATCTACAAAATTTCAGATTCCTAGCGTGCCGTAATGTGGGTATGTACTTTTACCCTTTAATATGGTTATGATTCTGACAGTTTAGTTTTTGAGTTCAACTACAAAATTGAGTTTGTGCTTCTGGGTAACTGACTGTACTTGTGAATATAAGAGGTGCATTAATGCTGCTAAGAAGTTTTCCCTTAAATGGAAACTACTGTGTCATGATATACTGTAAATTACTTTGGACTCCTAATATAAGGTTTTATAAACATTTCTGGTGATGGTCAGTAAATGGTACCCAAGTGCGTCTAATTCATACCTTAGCAATCTATAGAACATTCACACTATAGATTGGAAAACACCCCTGCGATTATGCACAGCTAATCCAAACTGCATCATGTAGGCAGCAGAAGCCTCCTTGGTGTGTTTCAGTTATTACAGCTGTTACACATTCTCATTTACTCTCTCACACACTGATTGAGGTCTCTGGTCTAACAAAGGACCTGATAAACTTCATTATCAGTAAGCATTGCATTTTGGCCAGGGTAGTCAAGAAACTTGTCCTGTTAAAAAAAAAATTGGTACAAAGAGAAACTGTAGTCAGTACCATCTACTCAGCAAGAGTGTGCCAAACTCAATTCCTGTTAGTTGTGGTGGCTGAGACCAATAGGTATCTGAAACTGATCTGTTTCCTCTATTCTGTGAGAGTCCAGATCTGCTTCTAGGAGGAAAGCAGGAACCCACAGATCACTCTATTTTTAACACTGGCATGATTCCTGAGGTGCTTGACTGTTTTCTCTTTCCCATTCTTGCCAAGCTATGATAGAAAAGCAGAACAGTGGAGGAAAGAAAATAATGACAACTCCAACAATGCACAGGAACCATGAAACACATAAGCACCAGCTGAACACAAGAGAAAACAGAAAAATGCAACAGGGGCTTCTTATGCTTAGTGTCCCTTGTGATGTTTATACTTTTGACCACCTTTGGTGGGAGAGCGAGGGAGCAGAACTGACCCAATAGATTGCAGGTGCATCAACCAGCTACTGAGGTCTGCTTCTTGTGATGTTGACCCAGATTATCTACAGAAGGAAACTGCTGAACACTTCCGTCCCGCAAAGGCCTAGATGCCAATACCTTTTTGAAAAGACTGTTTTTCATAAAGGTAACAGAACTGGTACAATGGCATCCAAGAAATCCTCAGTCACTCCAGCAACTCATGAAGAAGCACTCCACCCTTTGGATATTTGGGGCTAACTGATTGAAAGTAAGGATTACTTTGAAGGTTCTGTAAAAGGCAATAGATCTACTTACCACCAGCCTCTTAGCAGGAATATTGAGCATGGCTTTCTCCTCCATATCATGAAAACTGCTTCATTGAACAGGAAGAACGGGCACTGAGCTACCAAATGCTCTTCATCTCCTGGATTATTTCAAATACATGAACATACTTGGATATATTGGGGCAGAATGCCATGTATAGTTTTCAGAGGGATTGCTAATACTATAGTTCTCTTTTAGCACACAAAACTGCAGCACCAACTACGTCTTTGATTTAAAGATCTAGAAATACAAGCAATATATATAAATGTGTGGCCTTTGTGGCATGCAGCATTGTATTTGAAAGAACTATTCAGTTGAACTTTGTTAACACTAAATATTTTCCCACAGTTTGCTGTAACAGAGAACAAAATACCATTGCTTTGTTGTATTGTTATGGTAACACTATGACATGGGGAAAAGAAAGCAACTATGGTATATTGAGAAATATTCCATTTTACTGTGAATAGAATTTTGCATGCTAGTATGTTGCAAAGTAGTTTATAACACAGTCAGATAATGTTAACTAGGTGCACCTTGCACTTAAACGTTTGAAGAAGAAATCTAAAGTAAACCTAGACTCTAAAATTAAAACTTGAAAATGACTAATGAAAAAAGGAAGGAAAATGCATGCCCATTCCTCATCAGAAAATCTTTGCAGAATGTTGAGTAGTTTTATTTGTTCTATGCATGATCAATATTTTAAAAAGAACCTTTTATACACATTCCATTTCACAATAACAGTGTACAGATACTATCCTTTTTATCGGCACATGCTACATCCATCTTGCATTTTATGTTTACTGCTCTGCTAGTAAAGTAGAATAAGGTTCGTAAAGCAATAGATCAGCGGTTCCCAAACTGTGGGTCTCTGACCCACCAGTGTGTCACAACACAATTTTATGGTGGTTCGTGAAACTGATAAGGTTATATGCTTCAAGAGTTAAAACCAGCCTGCTATGTGGGGAAGGGAGCACTGCTGCCCAGGCTTGAGTGGCTGCCAAAGTGAAACTTTTTACGTGCTTTTTAAGCCCAATGCTAAAAGGTTTGAGAACGACTGCAATAGATCATTCTGTGTACCCTGTGAAGTATTCCTTTGGAAAGCCGCCACTTGGTCAATCAGAAGCAACCACTACTGCAATGGAACATAACAAACAGCTGTTATAAACAATAAATATTGCAAGATACTTAAGAACTTGCATTCAGAACCTGGTTTGGCAGCAGCATATGTGAAAAGGATCTATGGTAGGTGTCTTGGTTAACCACAAACAGTATGAGCCAGCAGTGTGATGTGCCCACAAAACATTGCTTAAAAGAGCTAATGCAATGCTAGGTTGCATTAGTAAGAGGCATAGCATCTATTCTAGACCAGTATTTCTCAAACTGGGTTCAGGATCAGATTTCTGGTGGGACTCAGAGCCTCCAATGAAAGCACAAATGATGGAAAGAGCAGGTAACTAATTGCCTCAAGTCCCAAGGCTATTCAAAAACCAGCTGTTAACTGCCCTGCAAAGAGCTGAACTCCTGCAGTTTGTAAGCTTGTGTAAATATAGGGAGATAAATGTTTGAGCGTCTTTTTTTCTGGTATGTTTTCCACGTCTGTCAATGACAGGTAGTGGAGGCAGGTGAAGGCTGGCTCACATAACATAGGATACAGTCCCAACAGCACCCTGGGCCAATGCATACTGCGTGTGTTGGCCCAGGGCTGTTGTAAAAGTGCCGTAAGGCATGTTCATGTCGGCCCAGGATGCATTGGGTCGGTGCAGGGAAGACTGCTGACCCAGCAATACCACAGGGACCATGGTCAAGTTCAGCCAGCATGGGGGCTATGGAGGGCTTTGGAGAGAGATGGTGAGGCGGAATGGGGCAGGGGCACAGAGAGGGCGGCCCCATGGGCGGGCTGACCCAGGGAGATGGAAGGAGACTGTCTGGCCAGATCCTAAGCCCCATTCCCGGGGTGTGTGGCCCCAATCCGGGCCACTCAGACTTGCACTTGCTGTTTAGCAGGTGCAGCCTCATAGGGCTGCTCGGGGCTTACCCTGGGATAAGGGGACAAATGTCCCCTTGCCCCATGGTGAGCTCCAGCTGCTTCCTACCTTCCATCCATGAAATGGGAGGAATAAAGACTGGCACAAATAAGGGGGGAAGCATTTGGTTCACAGTCTCAGGCACTGAGAACGGTTGCATCATTCCCTGTGGAAGCCAAGAGAGTCAACCTGATTTAGGAGATTGCACAACTCACATCAGTGGTGCTCTTGTACTTCTCCCTGCTTCTAGGAATGTAGTGATTTTGTTCTTGGTAAAAGTGAATTTAAAGCCAATGAGAGCCCACTGGAGCATATAATTTTTCTTTATTCGTATCAGAAGCACCTACATTAATATAATTTGATACATACATCAACATATATTCTTAGAATAAAATGCAAGGTTAAAACTAGATATCATTTGCCCAATATTGGGCCACTTCAACAGCGTTCTCCTTTGCCAACATAAGATCTTCCATTGTGCATGTAGAGGGGCACCGTGTGCACTGTAGCATATGTGAGATGATTTGTTCTTCTCCGCATTCACATAGCATGTCTTCTATGGGAAATCCCCATTTCCTCCAATTGTCCTTGGATCTTCCTACCCCAGCACACAGTCGATTTAAGTATTTCTATACAGGCCACGGTTGTTCTTGGCCTGGCAGCAGGCATACATATGTTTGTGCCCATTCACTCAGCAGCTCCTTGCTCACTTTCCATCATTCCAAAGCAGGCTCTGGCAACTAGTTATTAGACGGTGGCAACTAGTCTTGATGGTGGAAGTTGATGGCCATACAGTGGGTGTGTTTCTAAGGACTTCGCTTTAACCCACTCCTGCACTGCGCTTTCCCAATGAAATTTGGGAGGGGGAAGGCCAGTCGGTTTTAGGCATCCTGTGACCAATCTTGCTGTTACATTTAATGCCACATCCACCTGTTTGCGTGTTTATATCTATACCAGACAGAACTGGCAATACATAAAATATAATTATAATATACAGTATACAAAAATATAATTACTGACTTTATCCGTAAAGTTGTATTGTAGGTATACACAGAATTTTAGGACTGTCAGCCTAAAGATCTGGCCCTATGTCTCATTCCCAACCTGATTCCCAAGGTAGGATCCAGGGCTAGAGAATCTATGGCACGTGTACCCGAAGTGACACATGAAAAAAAATTTGTTGGCCTCTACCATGCAGTGCCACCCCTTGATTCCTGAAACCCCACCTTTAATAAATAAGTAAAAGTGATTTACATTACTGCGTAGTGAAGCATCAGTAAACAGGATGCTTAAACAAACTTCTTTAAGAATGCTTTCAAGCATCTTGTTCTTTCTCCATTAAATTGTACAATAATAATCTGTTCAAAATTTTGAGAAAATTATTTCCCCTGGCATTCAGAAGACGAGTTCTGCCAATCTATCTCCCTAATATGTAGCTTTGGCCAGAGGACTTGAGCTCAGGTTGTTTTCATTTGGTTTGATAAGCTCCCCTGGAGATAATTTTGATCAAAAGGCTTGATATAAACCTATTAATAAAAATGTCTTGAGCTACTTCACTTTATGGCTCACGACTGGGCCACTGTGAAGACACACACCAGCTCAGCTGGGCCGGATCCTGATCTTACACCCGCCAGGAGGCATGGGGGTGGGAGATAGTGGGGGTGGAGGCGAGAAGAGGGTGTTTGGAGGCAGAGGGAGGGCAGAAGGGGGGAAGATTGGGCCTGAGAGCAGGCAGGCTTGGCTAACCCTAACTCCCTACAAGTAACTGAATACATGAGGAAGAGAGAGTGTCCATAGTAGATTCATGCTCAGATGCACAGAGCTTGGGCTACTATTTTTCCATAGTAGATTCTAAAGAAGCAACCGACTGTCTAAACTCAACAGCAACTTGCTTCTTTGGCAGTGAGAACAAGCAACGGTCTATACTGTATGATAAATGCTTTGGGCAGAGACTTTTATATTGTGGATTAGGGTTACACTGATGAGGTGGAAAGGCACTCTGTATGCTTGCATGTTTACTACTTCCACAGGTTATGGGATTAATCCAGCGCATAAAAATAGCTGTCTAGAATTGTGTCCACAGGTCACAGATTCAAATCTTGGGGAAGTTCTAATGCAAATTCTTGTCTATCAAGTGATAGATGTGTTTTATGTGCCATTCAGAATAGGAATCTGAGAATAGGAATGCCCTTTGGGGAGATGGAGATGGGTATAAGAGCGCAATCCTAACCTGGATTTAGGCCGGCACAGCTAGGCCAGCAAAGTTTGGCCAGCACCAGGGCCACCATAAAGCGCATTTGGACCACTCTCTGTGTCAGGGAGGATGGCGCACATCTGTATGCTGGCCTATCTGACTCTGAGAGTGATCCCTACATATTTTACTGTGTCCCAGTAAACATACTTTACTGTGTTTTATGTGGCCAAACTTTGCTGGCCTAACTGTGCCAGGTTAGGATTGTGGTCTAAATCTAGTAAATAATTTTTCAGTCATTGTAAAGCACCGTGTGGATAGTACTCTATTAAATAATGATGTTGTCTGCCACCTATTCCCAAAAATACTGTGTGTGTCACCCTACCATGAATTCTAATGCGACAGTTTGAAAAGCTGACACTTGGAAAGTTTTACTGACAATGTTTTTGCTAAACTTATCTAGGGAAACATCATTGCTATACATGCTATAGTGCCTAACACATTCTTGTACTTAAGCTTTGTGAATTCTGGAACTGGGAAAAGACTGTCTGAAAGGACTACTTAATGCATGCTAACTGGGCAAAGGGGCACCTTTTAAAATGGTGGCCCTCCTATTTAGCAGGGGAGCAGCAATTATCTCTCTTCACTCCAGCGTGAAGTATTTTTTTTAAAGACTTGCGAGCCCCTTGGAGACAGGGAACAATTCATGTATTGTATTTATTTAATGATGTATTTAGTTATGTAAAAGTGATTCAGTGATGTGAACCACTTTTTGCTGAAAAACACTACATTTATTTATTTGAACTTATACCCTGCCTTTCCTATGCCGAAGGTGTCTCAGAAATATGTACAAACACTTTATAGTGTCAAATTTGTTATGCTTTAATCCACACATACATTGTATATGGTGCATACACCAGCATTTGCTTGACTAAAGGCACAATCCTAACCTGTGCTGGAACAGGCTAACCGGCTGGCCTGTGCTATATCCAAAGCAAGTTGGGAGCAGGCTAGAGTTTCCATGGAGCAAGGGCACGTTTATCCCAGAGCAGGCACCAGCTGCCCCAATGGGGCTGCTCAGATTTGCACCTGCTGCAGGTGCGAGCATGCTGCCTGTATTGGGGCTGCACAGAACAGGGTGAGGTGGGGGGTGGATGTGGCCTAATGGCTGCATCCAGGCTCCTCCCCCTCCCTGGGCTGCTCTGCCCACTCGAAAACCCTCCCTCACCCCGTTCTGCCCCCTCCTGCCTTCCCCTGCTTCAGAAAAGCTTACTGTCCATCCGCTCTGGCGCTGCTGTCAACACAGCTACCTGTGTTGGCACAGCAATTTTTGCACTGGTGCTCACGTGCTTTACAGCACAAGTGCAACAGCGTTGGGCCGATACAAGCGGCTTGCATCAGCCCAAGCAGGGGAGTGGATTGCCCTGCCCATTAATTAGTTAAATAATTAGACCAAGTTCTCAAAATGTTCCCCAACCTTCTGTTTGTGCTGAGCTGGTTCCACACATCTGTTCAATTGCTTCCTTTTGACGTTCAAGTGTTGAAAATATTGTACAACATGTATGAATAACAGCTTATTAAAATGTGTATACATTTTTTGAGTTGCCCTGAGTGTCTCAAAAAAATGTGAACACGTTTTAATGAGCTATACTTCATAGCTAGTCTATTCAATATAATCCACTTTTGCTTATTGTACATTTGTCTTTGCAAATTATGTTTGCATTAGTTCTGCAAAGCCTTTGGTAACACAAGCAGAAAAGTAGACTATTAGTTGTGGCCTGAAGTATTGTTAGTTTTTAATAATGTGAATACATTTGACACTTGGACCTTGATCAGAGGGAGAAAGGGGATTTTTAGTTACTTATCATATTAGGATTGTTTTGTTGGACTAACGTCTACATAAGACATTACTAGACCATATGTGTTTGAAAGAAACTAATAGGCTATAATTTTAAAACTTACTAAGTGCATTAAAGTGACGTTAATACAAGTACAAATATCAGTTTAAAATAATTGATTTTGCACTTTTGATGATGGTTCAGAAACTGCAATTAGTGCAGAATGTGGCTGACATGGTGGCTATGGGAGCTAGGTAGTTTAATTCTGTTGGACCACTGTTTCAGCAACTGCATTGGCTGCCCATTCACTTCTGGGCCTAATTCAAAGTGCTGCTTTTGACCTTTAAATCAATCAATTAATCAATAGTATTTTTATACCGCTTTTCAACACAAGTTCACAAAGCGGTTTACAGGCAAATAATAATAATGAAGTTAAATGGCTCCCTGTCCCAAAAGGGCTCGCAATCTAAAAAATATGCAGAACACCACCAGCAACAGCCACTAGGTGAACAGGGACAATTACTCTCCCCCTGCTCAATATAATACTGGGCAATACCACTTGAAAAAGTGCCTCTTGCCCAGTTAGCAGGGCAATTAAAGCTCTTCACAGTTCAGCTCCAGGTTACCTGAGGGACCACCTTCACCCATATATTCTGGCCCGCCCTCTTAGGTCATCTGAGGGGGCCTTCCTGCAAATGCAGCCGTTCTCCCAAGTTAGGGGATTGGCGGCATGGGGACGAGCCTTCTTGGTAGTGGCACCGCAATTATGTGACTCTCTGCTGGGGGAATCTAAGATCTTCCTCCTCAATCGTAGCATTTTGGCATGGGCTCAAGACTTTTCTGTTTTGTCTGGCATTTGATGTTGATTCATGTATTTCTGCAGCAGAACCTGCACTGTAAATTTATGTACTGTACATTAATATTAATTTCTTCCAGTAATCGTGAACCAGATGCTGGAGGTGTGGGACAATAGAAGCTTCCCTTTCATACATGTTTTGGTCATGCTCAGTTATAACTGGAGTCTGGGGTGAAGTAATCAACATTATAAACATTGATTTACAACAAACTTTGGTATTCAGTGATACATATGTTATTCTTATTTATTTACCTGTGATATGGAGACTATCCATGGGTCAACGGAAGTGGACTCTCTGTGCCCTTACTATGACAAAAAAGACAATATCGCAAACTTGTAAAGATAAAAGCCCATCAACCTCTATTCAATGGATGGAAGGTTTACTAAACAGCTATATTTGAGCAAATAGCATATCGATGAGTTACGGTTGGATATATATGAATCCATATGGAAGCCATTCCTTGAAAAAGCATTTTATTTATTTGCTCTTGAATGTGAAATTCTTATTTTTCACTCCAATGTTTGATAGCCTGTACATCCTTTTTTTTTCACTGTACATTTGTGTTGCAATTTTGTGCACGGGTTTGTTTGTAAATATTTTTAAAAATGTACTGTTTATTTATTAATATTAATTTTTCCCCAGTAATTGTGAGCTGTCTTGGGTACCTGCCCTGGCAGAGGAAAAGCGGGGCAAAAATATTTTAAATAAATACATAAATAATTCCAAACATCATAATGAAGTGTATAACTTTCTACTCTACATATTCAAGAAATAGTTAACGTGTTGGTATGAGTTCAATTGTTTAACTGATTAATAAGGAAAAAATTCGACAAATTCCGGACACTCTAGAATACATAACTTCCCTGGGTTTTTCATCTTGGTTGCATAAGAACGCGCAACTGCCACGTAAGAACGACGATACGCCCCTCGCGCTGAATTCTGGGTCTTGTAGTTACCGAAAGCATCTCATCTCTCGGGCGACAGAAGAGAATCCTTGTGCCATCATCGGTGTGAGCTCACGAAAGGGCGGGGAGCGCCTTTTGATTGGTTTAAAAGAAAAAACAGTCTCCGCTGCTTTACCTTCTGAATAGTTAATCTGGTCTGCCCGTCAAGACAGGTCGGGAGCCGTCGCCGCCGGCACCGCCTCCTCCTCTCGGGCTGGAGAGGGAGAGGAAAGGCAGGATGCGGAGGATGCGGTCGCCATGTTAGCGCAGACTCGCCTGTTGCCGTCGCTGCCCCCGCGCACCAGGAAGGAGGCGGGGACGCCGGAACATCTCCGGCTGTTGGAGGAGCCGTTGGGGCTTGCCAGGCGGGGCGCACGCGGAGGTGGCGGGGACGGCGGGCGGGTACCCGCGCGGCTGCCACTGCTGCAGAGGGCGGCGCTGATGCGGTTGGTCGACGGCGCCTCGGGCCCGGCTCGGAGAGGCTGCTGCTGCTGAGGGAGCAGCGACGGAGTCCCGGCGGGGCGCGGGGTGGCGGCGGGAGTAGCCGGGGGGAAAGCGCAGGATGCCGCTGAGGGCGGCCGGCGCCGTGTTGGTGTTGCCTCCTGCGGCTGGCGCGTCCTGCTCTGAGGGCAAAGGGCTTCCTCGAGGCTGAAGCGCCTTTTCCCCTCCTCTCCACCCCGCCCCACTCTCCTCCCGGGTTTCCGCTACAGCCCCCTCCCACCTCAGCCCGGCCAAAGCCGGTGGCCCCGCCGCAGGGAGGAGAAGGTGGACGACGAACGCCTCGTCTCTTCTCCTCAGCCGCCGCCGCCACTCTCTTGTCTTCCTGCCTGCCCGCCTTCCGGGGACCCTGGTGGAAGATGGCGTGGGTGCTGAAGATGGATGAAGTGATCGAGTCCGGGCTGGCGCACGACTTCGACGCCAGCCTCTCCGGCATCGGGCAAGAGCTGGGCGCCGGCGCCTACAGCATGAGGTGGGTGGCCTCCTGGGCGGGAGAGCCAAATTGTGGGGAGGGTCAGGAGCCCTCGGAGCATCTGCTAGCGGAGACGGCCGCGAGGAGCCAGGCTCTCCCCTGCCACCAGCGCTCTCTCTCTTCAGCCTGGAAACCACCACCCCGGGAGTGGATCGTCGTCTCTACTTCCTTTGCCATGAGTCGTGGCTCACGGACTCGTCCCCTGGGAGGAGGGAGCCTCGGGCAGGGGAGGCGGCGGCAAGGCACCGTTGTCGTGGTAGCCTGCTTTGCTCTTCTCTGTGGGCTTGTCCCAGTTCGGATTATCTGCTCCCGCTTGAAAAAACGAAGATGATGATGATGATGATGATAATAATAATAATAATAATAATGACGTGGGTCATTTCCACTGATGGAGTGGGGTACCTTTTAGGGGTTGCGATGCAGGTTTGTGGTGGGGGTGTTGGGAAGCTTATGGTCTGGTTTACTTAGCACGCTCTAAACTTTCAAACTATGGGACAGTTGATTCGTTTGCTAGCCTGTACAGGATAAGGGTTTATAGACTGAACACAAGTGTTACAGTGCAGGCAGCAGAAGTTGGTAGAGAAATCTAACTAATACCTTTTGTGGTGGCTGCCTGCCCTTGTATTTTGTGTTTAGGGCTCCTATGATGCTATTTGCAGATACACACTAAAGAACCGTTTTAGATTACATATCCTTATGTTGTGGTGTGTGTGACATGATTACAAAGGTGTGTGTTTCCTCACTCTTTTTTAACGTGTGGCATTTCTGATCTGCATGGATGTATTGTAAATAGAAGAGAGGCTCTCTGAAGTAGGTGTGTGATCTTCCAAGCTTACTCTGGGCATGTAGTGGTCACGCAGATACAACACCAACTACAGGGCTGTGGTGCCTCAATATAAAGAAGCTGAATCTGAAATCAGAGTCGCATGTCCTGCTCTTCAGTTTGTCTCTTAATAGATGGGAAAGGAGGGTTTCTTCAGCATGAAATGGGTTATAAGTCCTGACTCTTTTGTTTTGCTTCTCCACATTGGTTTCTAATTTAACTGAATGATTGGTTCTCTTCTGCAACTGTCTTGTAAGCTAGGTTTACATTTCTCAAAATTCACTTGCCATTGGCAGGTGTTACCAGGTGTGCTTTTAAGCATAGCAAGCATTAGCATGTATAGATTGGCTGAGATCTTGTGTCCAGTGGCACAGCTCAGTGGTATGGTGAGAAATGAAAAGGGAGATGAGAGTGAAAGATAAAACAAACTTTATTTTGTGTGTAATTAACAATAATAGGGACAGCATATCAACAGTTCAGTGTTGCTTAGCCATTTATTTATGGCTAGATCGTAAGTGGTTGCTAAAGAACAGAGAAAGGAGAGAGTTGAAGAGAACAGACATGCTTAAAAGGAGGTGTATATAATGGTACAAGTGTGGAAGAAGAAATTATGTGAGTGATGAAAAGAGAAACTCATTTTTGGGATCCCGGAACACATAAAAAAAACTGAATGGTTTCCCAATGTTTTGCCCCAACTTTGCAAGGTTTTTTCAAAGGAGTGATCTAACTGTCCTATACCCAAAAGACTCAGAACCTAATAACCCATTCTATTGCCTCCCAAACTCACGACTACTGCAAATGACACAACCGAAAACTAGAAAAGCCCTAGTATAGGCAATGCAACTACCTCCAGCAAAGCTTGGTAAATGTAAGGATAAAAACTGAGAATTTTTATAATCAGTCTTCTTAAATCTAATAATTGTTGGTCCACTTCTAGTCCCAATTACCTCACCACCACTTTCATCACTTGGCAGTTCATTGCCAGCTTTCTTGAATTCTGTGAATGAGTTTTCCAGGGAGACCTGGGTCTGGATTTTTATAGTATAGGGAAGGAAGGCGAAAAGAGGAAAGTTGGAGAATTGGTAGGAAAAGATGCAATGCAGGTTCCTGCAGTTTGGGCCATGGTGAAAATCCATAATTGGAGAGCATTTCTCTGTAGCCTAAACAGATGGCCAGGGGTGAGTCCCTCATTGGGCTATATAATCGCTTCACACATTTCACAACCAATTTTGGAGAAGGTTGAGGTAGTTGTGGTAGCTGTTACAGGTGTACTGCTCTCTTGGAAGCCTGAAGCTGATCTCAGGCCTCTTTTGATATAATTACAGAAATGGATACACACTCAAACTCTGATAAAGTAAAAAAATCACAAACACTATGTCATAGGGAACAATTTGAGTATGTTGTAAGGCTTTATACAGGCTGCTTTATACAAAGCAGCCTGCAAAATACTTGTTTCCAGAAAGAGAGTCAGTCACTTTTAAAGACCCAGGTTACCAGTGCATTTTGCGTGCAATGCTTTGCAGGAGCCATGAAACAAGAGTGCTGATACACTGTAGTGATCTACCTAAAGCTAGGGAACAGAGGCAGAAAGCAAGCAAGTCCAAAATAAAGGCAGTAGCCTTACAGCTAAATCCTAACTAACTTTCTGTGCTGCAATGCTGGAGTGGTCTTCATTGTATCCAGTGCAGGAAGGTCTCCCTGCACGAGGTCTCCCCAAGAAAAGAGGACTGTCCCCTTCCCCCAGGGCAAGCCCCAGCAACTGCTATGGGCTTACACTAGCAAAACCAAGGGCAATGTGGAATTTTGTTGACTTTTAGCGGAACTTTAGGAACACTCACAAGTAATATAATACATAATCTTGCTGTTTCTTTTGGGTTGGGACAGTTGCTCGCTAAAGCTATATGTGTGTGAAGTTAGTGCTGGTGACACTTTTGTCAACCCCACACCATTCTGTTGAATATAGTCCTGGAGACGTTCTGAAGGCGTTCTGATACCTGGAGAGGGCACATACAGCCTCCACAGGCCTCAGAACACCTCCCGAACAGAGGTCCTTCCCTCTCTGCAGATTCATTATCCAAAAATATTGGTATTGGCAGGGACTCCTGGAGCCGTTCATGCATTTTAAAAAATCATAGCTATACCTACAATTGTATATCTTAGAAACTATTTCCATATATGTTGGTGCAGTGGGGCCATTTTTTTCTTGACCTTTAAGTTCTCAGACTAGTTCTGGTGTCATGGGCCTATATGCCTTTATACAAAGCAGCCTGCAAAATACTCGTTTCCAGAAAGAGAGTCAGTCACTTTCAAATTAAACTTTTTCATATGATTCTTGTACATAATAAATATTTCAGGAATCTATTTTATGGTTTAGAATATTGTGAGAACCAAACAACCTTAAGGTGATCTTCAGACATTATCCCAGCTAATTTATTGATTTTTATTTATTAAGAAATCACTAATCTTAAATGTTTTATAAAAACATTTTATGAGTGCCCTTAAGTGGTTTTTATAAAATTGCAGGGCATGCAAGGTGATTGAAGTTTGTAACACAAGGTTTCATCTGAAACCTGTGACTTTGCTGAATGAATAATTGCACCATGTAGTTTATTTATTTTTCACATCTTTATTCCACCCTTCCTCCAAGGAGCTCAGGATGATTGATGTACATGGCTTAACAGAATGCAGGAAACTTTGTGACTGGGCAGATATTTGAACATGAAAATTGTGGCTTAAAATTGTTCAAGAGTAATAAAATGTTGATGAAGAATATTATGATCTATGCATTCTGCAGTAGTTGGTAGGATGGAGGTTTACAAAAAAATTTGCATCTCAACTCTGGACCTCTGGGTTAGTTTTCCTGGGATCAAACATAGCATCTTTATAGCACCTGGCAAAGACCTTTTTATTTCCTTGGGGCTTTGAGTTGCTGTATGTTAAATTAGCACTTTTAAACCTGGCCTACATCTCTGCTCTCTTTTTATCTTGTCTGTTTTTCATGTGCTGGTGGTGTGAGAGTGTGTGTGTGTGTGTGTGTGTGTGTGTGTGTGTGTGTGTTCATTGCTCTGAGATGGTTTTTGACTAACATAATGCAGTAAACATCTTTTAAACAGTTTTCCTGCCAGGCTCCTGTGTCTGGAATAGAGTAGTTTACTGTGACACAGAGGTTCATCTTTACTTTGAGTGTCAACATTTTTCTTTCCGTAAAAATGGTCTGATATTGTTGGAAACCACAGTTAAAAAAAGTGGGCACTGTTTCTCTTTCTCCCACAATAAATGCAGATTCCTTTGAATTACAGTGGATAGCAATGTGCATAATTTTCCTGAGAAATTCCCTAATCTTATGAGATTTGTTAGCTGCTTTTGAAATTCTTCAGCTATTTTGCTTGACATAGAATCTTCAGAAGACTCACTTCCCCTTCATATCCCCCTTCCCTCTGACATTCAGTTTGGTGGGGGACATGACTGGATCTTTTTGGTCACAGCCCTTAGGCGGTGGAATTTTCTCACCTTTGAGACTGATTGGGCTCCTTATTGATAATTTTTATCTTCTGACAAGCGTTTTTGTTCAGACTTTTCAGTTGAGTTGATGGCCTGTATCATTTCTAGCCCTGAGTTAAATGTTAATTTTAGCTCTTAGTTGATACTTCAATTTTCTATTACCATTTTGATTTTGCTTTAATTAAATGATTGAAACATTGCTGTCCTGATGTTCTGTTCTTAGCTGCCTTTGAAGAGAAAAAGGTGGGGGAAAGTTGATTTTCATTTTGAATTATTCTTTAGACAGATTGAGTAGCAACAAAGACTATGTAAGTGGTGTGGCTGTTATAGGTGTAGATTGCGTTTTCATATTGGCCCACCTTCATGAATATAATTTAACCTTAAAATCTTGACACCTTATTCTCTCTGTCCAATCTTTTGTCACTGAGATTTTTAACTACTGAAGGATCAGTCACCATATCTGTTTAATTTTGATTTAATCAGCATTAATATTCTAAAATAAGAAACTTATTCTGGGATCTTTGTATTAGCTGTCAATAGCTATTGACCTGTAGAAGATCCTTTTCTTTAAAAAATGTTTGATGCAAGTTGAATGAATACCTTATATATAGTGAATCTAGAGGGAAAAAACTAATCAGATGTTACTCTGTATTCAGATCTTCTCTCTGGGCAGTTCAAATATCATACATAAGGGCTTGTGGCTAAATCTGTTCCAATGTGTTGATACTTCAAAGTAATCTGCCAGAACATTCTGATTACCACAGATGGCACATAGCAAGAAGGTGACTTCTTAGGTAACGCGGCACTTTTCCAATTAAGATTTTGTCTAGCTGGTCCCCTGGGTTTCACTTGGATGTGTGGCATTTCTGGCTAATATATCAGTTACTTAACACTTGTTGCCTTATTTTTAATAAATGGGATAGGTTGAAGATTCATCTATTCTAGGCATTTGATGTGTTTATCTTCTTGTTCACATGGGTCAAGACAGTTTTATGTTAATTTTGAATGTATAGTACCCTTTCCAACTATCTGATATAAGTTAAAACTGTTACTTCAGGGAGGTTTAAATACAAAACTTTAAACTTTCGGAGTGTTCTACTTCTTAGAGCCTATCTGATATCATCTACTTCCTGTGCTTTAGGGCCAAATCCTATCCAAATTTCTAGCACTGATGCATCCGCAACGCAGCCCCAAAGTAAGGGAAGAAATATTCCCTCATCTTAAGGAGGCCTCCATGACTTCCTCTCCACTGCAGGATGCCTTGTTGGCACAGCTGCATTAGCCCTGGAAAGTTGGATAGGATTGGGCCCTTAATTTGTTAGTCTTATATTAAAATCAAAATCTTGAATCCAAGTAGATTCTGAAGTTTGTACATGAAGTATTCTTTATATATTTTTCCTAGAAGTGACATTTGAAGGCGTTTTGCTCATGTTGAAAACTGATGCCATGTGTGTCTGATTGACTAGCCACAAGATTTGCAAGGCTGATGAGAAAATCCCTGGAGATTTTGAGGCAGATGGTATTTCACCATGTGTCTGGGTTTCTTAAGCCATTAACTTAAAGGAACCTGTTTTGTTTTGTTTTCCCATTATCACTTTTTCCTACTATTTCTCTTGTAATGTAATGTTCTTGAAGGGTTTTTAGGAATGACTATGTACATTTGAATTTTTCACTTTTTAAAATCCACTGTGTTAGCAAGTGCTAATAGAATTGTTTCATTGGTACCTAATGCAAATGCCTACGGTTTAGTTTCTGTCATAAGGGGTTATATGACTTGTATGACTTGATAAATACAAGTGCTTACCAACAATTGATATATAAGAACATAAGAACATAAGAAGAGCCATGCTGGATCAGGCC
>JAJKFI010014333.1:0-15712 GCA_029204185.1 Lerista edwardsae
GGATCCTAACGGGCTCCGTGGCTGCTTCCGGGTGTTTTTTCCCCCCCCAACATTTGAATTTGAACTCAATAGTGAGTTCCTGTTCCTAAATCATTTGAATGACACCACTGCATGAGACTTATTTCTAATACAGACTAGCATGCCCAACTGGTTTCACTGGAATGTGCAACCCTACCCTATTGCATGCACTCTTGGAATTAAACTTCCATTTGGATTTAGAATTCAGTGGCATGTACTCCTGAGTAGGAGTATGCAGTATATACTGTAGTATCGTAGGCTTAGTCATGACTAACTTCATTTGGAAATTAGATCAGGGTCAAAATCTTTATGTACTCATAGAAAACAAATCCAATAAAATAGATTACATTAACAGACAGTTTAAGTGATGCACATTAAGATAATTTTGAACCATTAGTTTATAAATTCACCTGATATGCATCTATCTTTGTAGGACAGAATAGGGTATCTACTTTATAAAGGAATGTAATACTAGAATTAAACTTCCAAGTCTCAATTGTTCCAATTTTAATATCAAAAAATTGAATGAATAGAAACAGGTCTTAATGAAAGTCTAAAACTGAATACAGTACTATGCAAACATTAGAAAATAATGGAAATTTTCCAGATACATGAAATTGTATTATTATATTGTGCAAGTAGAAGAACCTGGATCATTGATTCTGTAATGATACTAACCCCTTTTACTGCCATTGTGGAGGAAAGCCGAGAAGGAATACAGTACAATGTCGTCAGAAAATTTAAAGCTGAAAGAGTAGAAGAGACAACTGAAATTAAAATACAATTTTGTTGTTGTTTTTAATCCCTTCAGGTTTAGGATATAAAAACGTCCTAGGACCTGGAAAATTTCACATTGTATCAGTGGTTTAGCTTTAAGAAAGGATGATCAGCTTTCATCTCTGAGGACAACATGAAATCAGCAGATAAAAATCTAACCTATCAGGATGCTGCTGTATGAACTATGACAGCAGACATCCATCAATGTTTTCAAATTAGGATTTTAGTACATTATTCCTAGAAAAAAAAAATAGATTTTGAAATAGATTTCTGGTCTATTCTTTTTTCAAGCAACAACTAATGACACAGGTTCCTTGTCTAGAATCTGTAGATTATAAATGCAAAAACGACAACCAACTGGTTTATCTGAAGGAACAGGTGGTCTAACCCTCTCAAGCAGTTCAGGCCAATAGGACTTGGGGGTACAAACGAGACCTATGTGAGAACATGGGGAAGCAAGATCTGATAGGTTTTTGGAAATACCAGTGGAAAGGTAGAATTGGATTCAAATCCATCAAACTGACCCATTATTTCCCCCTACGTAATAGTTTGTTGAGAATTGTGCATCACTGCTTTCATCAGTTGAGGGAAATGGGCAGGTGCTGGTCATGGGCCTGTGCATACAAGTGGTGCAGACTGAGAGGAAGTTGTTGGGCCGTGACAGCGACCAAGGTCTTCCTGAAGGGAAGGGCTGCTGCCACCATGATTCAGAAGTTAGTGGGGTATAGCACTGTTCTCTGGTAGAGGAAGGGAGGCACTCCTGATCCTTCAGGAATGCCATTCCCTCTACGAGGAGGCAGGACCTATAATTGATGAAGTCTTCTCCTCGTGGAAGGGTTTCCTATTCCTAGACTAGTCCTGGAGAGCTGGAAAAATATCTTGTGAATGCTACTGGCACAGAGATCCTACCCTGATCCTTCCTTGGCCCTGATCCCCACCCCACCCCATCTGCTTTACCACCACTTTACCTGCGTTGATGGGTTGCCTGTGTGGCATTACTACGTTGTCCCCAGGGAACATCCACTAAAATGGAGTGTTGGGAGAACAGAAAAAAGAAAATATTTCTTTACCCAGCATGTAATTAGTCTGTGGAACTCTTTGCTACAGGATGTAGTCATGGCATCTGACCTGGGTGCCTTGAAAAGTGGATTGGACAGATTTCTAGAAGAAAAGTCCATCACAGGGTACAAGCTATGATGGTTATGTGCAACCTCTTGGTTTTAGAAGTAGACTATCTCAAAATTCCAGATGCAAGGGAGTGGCAACAGGATGCAAACATTTTGTTGTCTTGTGTGCTCCCTGAAGCATCTGGTGGGCCACTGTGAGATACAGGAAACCGGACTAGATGGGCTTTTGGCCTGATCCAGTGGGGCTCTTCTTATGTTCTTATGCTGGCAGTGTGCAGCCTCCTGGCCTGTGCACCAGCATATCCCTCGGAAAGGATTGGTCCATAACTATTTCATAACTAATTGTCAACTACTCATTTTGTTGACTTCACCAGCTACCAGCACCTAAAATGGAGTGTCAGGATTTGAACAAGAAAGTGACCTTTGCTATGATTCCTTGTGGAAATATTTTGTGTATGTGTAGTTCTATAAGGATAAATAAAAAATATTGTTCTGAACAATTCAGTATGCAGCACAATGGTTGAAAATGTGATTTGGAAAGTAGAGCTTTGTGGAACATTGCAATATGTCAGAGCACTGCAGTTTTCATTCGTCTGAGTTCTACGATGTAAACATCAGGGAGAAAATGATTTTACATTGAAGGGCAAAGTTGTTATTTCTTCTTTCTTATAGTATAGTATGAACATGTAGTTATACCATAGTGTAAGCTTGAAGGCAGGGTTTATTCTTGTTAATACAGCTACCATGGTAGAGAGCCTATATTTTAAGGTGCCATTCTTATGTCTAATTATTACAGTCTATAAGCATTGCTTTGTGACTCTGAAGGACAAGCAGCACGAGGAGCTTAGAACTGTTCTTATGTGAGTCAACAGAAGCCAAGGGGGAAACTAGTATGTGTGTATTTGGGTAATGGATTGTCCGAAACAATGACAAGTTAGTACATGTGATTAGGGCTGTAAAGATTTGTGTTGGCTGGAGATTTGCCTCACACGGCGCAATCCTATGAACGCCGACTCAGAAGTACATTCCATTGTGTTCAATGGGGCTTACTCCCAGGAAAGTGAGTTTAGGGTTGTAGCCACAGGTGGCCCAGCATGTCTATTATGGTACTTTCTGCTGCTTCTTCAAGCTGCGGTGTCTCGACTGCAGATCGCATCTGTGGCAGTAGCACATGCCTGTTGTTTGGTGACGTAACTGTGTAATCGCGTCAATGCCAACCTTCCAGGCTCTTGCACTGATTTAAATGGGAAAGCCTTCCTTCCTTCCTTTGGCAATCTTCGGGCCACTTTGGGCCCAGCCGCTGTGCACTCTTACTGGGGTTGAAGCGACGTGATGATTGCTGAGGGGCAGTGGGGTGACGTGCCCCATCTTGGGGTGTCAACAGGTATGGCCCACCCCATTTCCTCCCTTGTGATGGCACAGGTGGAATCCTCACCCAAGAGGTTGCTAATGCCAATATGAAGATTCCCCTTGGTACTGGTGCAGTGGCCTGCACTAGACCCTAGATGTCAGATTTAGAGTGATGAATTAAATGGGTCGGTCCAGTAGGGCAAGACTATAGGCAATCAGAAACATTGGTCTGCCAGCAAAAATGGCTGCCTGTGTTGAGGACAACTCCCTTTGCAGTACCATTTAGGGTGCCATCCTAACCTGGAGTTAGGCTGGCACAGTTAGGCCAGCAAGGTTTCGCCAGCACAAGGGACACCATAAAGTATTTTTGGACCACTCTTGGAGACAGAGAGACCAGCACACAGACTTGCGCCATCCTCCTTGTCTGCGAGAGTGGTCCATACGGGCTTTACGGTGGCCCTTGTGCCGGCCAAACTTTGTTGACCTAACTGTGCCGGCCTAACTCCAGAGTAGGATTGCGTTCTTACTCTATGTGCTGTCATCATTCTGCAGACTTTTTCTTGGCCTCTGCTCTGCACAATGGGTTGCTGCTCTTGGAGGATGAGAAAATGCACAGCATAATACCACAAGGCCACTTTGGAAGTTGTACTGTATGTTACAGAGTAGCAGAAGTAGAGCTCAACATTTTTGGTGGGAAACCCTTTGTTTCTTGTACCTAGGCTCCTGTGAGAGCTAAATATAAGGACTGCAGTTTAGCTTATATTTCTGGTTGTGACTTCTGAAACTTCATTTCAGGATCCCAGCTGTATCTGAAGCGGGCCAGATATTTGATGGGATATTTGATAGGACTGAACAAAACCATTTGGTAGATCATATTATGCCTTTTTTTTTTTGAGAATTTTTCACTCTATGGCAACTTACTTGTCCTTTAATGGGAAATATTTATCTGGTACATGCAGCCATGTTTAAAGATCATCCAGAACTACAGGTGTCCCTTTACCAAATAGAAATTGCATTTCTCCTGTTGTTTATGCCTCGATCCTCCAAATCTCAAGGTAAATGAACAAATTGCTTCAGCACTTCCATGTGAAGTGTTGGGAGTCGCATTACTTGATCTTAAAGAAACAATATACAGAGCTTTATTGCTGCTTTGGGCTTCATACCTCCTATTGAGTTGCTCAGGTTCGCTGATTCTCCACACTTGTTACTTAGATAAATAGATGACTTGGAGAAAAACAACAAACTGTCAAAGACAGCAGTACCCAAGGAAACTCGACAGTAAAACAAGTCTGTTGATCCACAGGCCTGTGTGACCTTTTGTATTTGCTGAAACAGCCTGTTTTAATTACTAATGGATACGGTTGCACTCCGATAAACATTACTGACGATTGAAAACAGCACCTTATAAGCAAAGGATTTGTAGAAATTTAATCTCTGCAGCTTGAACTCCACTTGGAGTATTATAGCAAGAACAAAGTAACCCCTTGAAGAAGTTAATGGACAACTAAGCGGAATGACTGCATGTGTCATACACTGAGTAAAGAGGGACTGACAAAAACCCATTAGTGCCTGAAGGAGAAAGGCAAAGGCAGAAAGTCTATCACTTCCAGATGAGCCCTCCTTGCATCTCCCCAAACTCTCTATTAGAATGACAGGGAAGAGGGAGGGCTATTAATCCAAAGGTCAGTGCAATTATACCCAGATTTCTTATATTGAAAAGGCACTGGAAATTATCTAGAATGCTACTTACAAACTGAAGAATTGATACTTTTAAAAATCCATTTCAATGGCTGGATGCTGAAAGTAATAATTCTACCTGTCATACCAAAGAGGAAGACAGGGGAAAAAGGAGAGTAACTTTTTAGTCTCTGTTTGAACCTCTATGTAAAAAGGAAAAGAGGCATTTTTGCGTTTGATTTTTCAGTATTCCTTGTGAAAATGTTCACTTGTTCAGTTACATGCCCCTTTGAATCGGTCTTGCTTACTCTGAGTGATGCAATTATGCTGCCAGATTTGATTGGCTATGTAGCATTATCATTCTATTCACCTGATGATCTCTGATTAGTTAAGGACACCCATATGACTAATCCAGGTCCAGGTTGGGCATTCCTTATCCAGAATTCTGAAATTCAAAGAATTCCAAAAAGTGCAATTTTTTTTGAGCAGCTGACATGACGACAGAAGTGAAAAATTCCACGCTTGACAAGTGATGGGTTACACAAAATGCACAAAATTATCAAACATATTTTATGAAATTCCCTTCAGCTATGTGTGTAAGGTGTATATGAAACATAAATTAATTTTGTGTTTAGACTTGGGCCCCATCCCCAAGATATCTCATTAGATAGGGTTACAGACAGAGTGCCTATACCTTTAAACCTTGTATAGAAGAGGGAATTTGGGCAGGTGCAGCTCATCATGGAAGGGTTTCAGAAGCTGCAGCTGCCCAGATTCCCTCTTCTATACAATGGTTAAAGGTATAGGCACTCTGCCCCAGTTTGTATCTGGTAACCCTATCATTAGGTATATGCGAATTTTCCAAAATATGGAAAAATCCCATATGCAAAACACTTCTGATCCCAAGCACTTTGGATAAGGGATGCTCCGCCTGCGGTAAGAAATAGTGGCAGAAAGCAAAACTGGTATCAGAACAGCAGAAGCTGGGAAACAATGATACCTCACAAGTGACTATTCATATCAGTGTTTTAATTTAGTTTCAGTTTTTTCAGGAAAAAATGTCTTAGTCATTAATATGGTTGCTTTTTAACCAAAAATCAAACAAGAGTTTTCAATGTAGCACTAATTTTAACAGACTGGAGAGTATTAGGTAATCATGGGTTGTTTCACCCCTGATTCTGTTTGGAGAATCAGGATCAGAGCTGCCTCAGCAAGAGCTGAGCACCTTAAAACAGTACAGATGATTTGCTAGCGTCGTATCTCCTGGTGTGTCTTCTGGTCTGTCAAGTCTGTGGACAGCTACTTCACCCTGTCTTATGCATGTGTTCTTGCATTTAGCATTGGCACTTCAGAAGCTTTGGTTCATACAGGCCTGCCCCTGTATCCACTGGGGTTCTGCTCCAGACCCCACCCCCATGGATACCTGAAACTGTACCAGGCCCATAGGGATGCCTGTTTAAAGACAGGAGAACATCAGTGATTTTGCTGCAACAAGGTAAATAAAAGAGAGTTGTTTAATGTTCCCCTATATTTTTAATAGGTGTCCCAGTATCCATGGTATCTGTGGATAACTGAAACGGTGGATACTGAATCAGTGGATAGTGGGGCATCCAGGAGTGGTTTCTGCATCACTTTCTTTGATCATGTTCAAGAACTTCTGTAGCTTCCCTGCAGCGTTGTTGCCATAAGGCCAAATCCAAAGCCCGTCTGGGAGGCTGCACGGCCCTGATTCGGGCCATGCGGTGTCCTCGGATCTGCTCCTGCCGTTTAGAGGAGTGCATTGGGGAGGGTGCCCTTGACGTTGGGAGGCTCCAGCCTCCCCAAAGCAGTGTTAGATTTGGTGCTGGCTGGCCAGACTTGCCAATCCAACACTGCTTAGGATTGTGCCCTAAGTGTGTGTGTGAGGAAGGGGGGGAAGTAGCATCGTGATCTCCAGGGTAGCGCTGGGGATAGGAGCAGTTTTTTTCTATTCACCAGCCTCCAGCATCAAAGTCAACATATCTGGCAGCAGCATGTTCCTGGGGCCACTGCTTCCCAGGCTGGTGGGTCATGACCATCAGTTTGGGAACCACTGTAATAGAGGATAATAATACATCACAGCAGTGTACCTCAACCAGTGGTACTTGTACCACCGGTGGGTTCTTGAGGTAGTGTCCAGTGATACGTGCAGGACCCCCAAACTCCCATTGCCTGGCAGCAAGATCAGCAATGCAACACAACAAATAGAAGTAGGATGCTCGACTTAGTGGGCAGAGCTCCTCCATGCTTCATGCTTCCTTCACATGCTCGAAAAGCCCTCCCAGTCCATCCAGAACCTCTTACTGGTGTTTGCCACATTGTGTCTGGTCTCCCAATCTGGAAGTAATTGGTGACGACATTATCACCAGTTACTTCGGATGGTACTTCCAATAGGTGGACCAGGCAAAGTGGTACAGTGAGGAACAAATGTTGAGAAATGCTACCTTGCAGCTTTGTTGTAAGGACATCGTTGAGAAGGTACGTGATAAGCACTTTGCACTCTCAGAAAGTGGTATATAAGTGATGATAAATATTGTGTCTGAAATGAATCATCCTGTTGGAAATCTAGCAAACTGTATTTAAAAAAAAAGGAATGTAGGACCCTTGGTCTGAACAATCAAATTTTTCTCCTGATTTCCTGCCACCATACCTGCATTCTGCTGATACTTTGCATATACGGATAAAATTGCCAATTTTCCCTCTTGATATTACACAATCAGCAATATTTTCCTGTATTAAAAAATCCTACAAATGTAATATTTCCACCCCCCTTTGGATGATGTGCACTAAAAGAATCACCTCTGTTCAAGGAAATGAGTGATTGCTTACTGTGAGTAATATATACTAATTGCTGAGTGGTCTAACTCAGGGGTTCCTAAACTTTGTCTCTGTGAGGTTTCTGCAAAGAAATGCGCTGAAGATTTCCCAGGGATAATAACAGGGCCGATGAACCATTATGCTAAGTACTCTACAGGGTAGTGCCCTTCTCATATTGATGTTCCTGCTATGTTGTCATTATCTGGAAGCATTCCAATGTGAAGAGCGCATTTGTTTTGCTCTAAGCATTTTCCTCTGCAACTAAAGGCTCCCCCTCCCCAGAGAGCTCTTCTTAGAAAATCAGGAGCATACTTTCAGAGTCCCTTATTCCTCCATGGACTATGTGAGCATGCCAGAGGTCAGTATAGGATGAACGTTTGACTTCCCGTGTTTGGGTGGAACAGAGGTTTTTAACTTGTGGGGATCCATGGATGCAGCCACACTAGTGACTCCACAACACCTGCTTTTCCTAAATACAAAGGAGAAAGTTGGGGTGGGGAAGAAAGATGTAGAAGTGGCATATATCTCTCCCTCTCTTTCTCTGCCCAGGTCAATTTTCCTACTTTTCTCTCTCTTTTTTTTAAGTAAAAGAAGTCCCCTGTACAAAGCACTGAGTCATTACTGACACATGAGGGTGACGTCACATTGAGAGCGCAATCCTAAATTGGAGTTGTTGTTGTTGTTCAGTCGCTAAGTCGTGTCCGACTCTTCGCGACCCCATGGACCACAGCACGCCAGGCCTCCCTGTCCTCCACTAGCTTCCTGAGTTCGCCCAATTTCATATTCATTGCTTCGGTGACACTATCTAACCATCTCATCCTCTGTCGCCCCCTTCTCCTTTTGCCTTCAATCTTTCCCAGCATGAGGGTCTTTTCTAAAGAGTCCTCTCTTCTCATCAGGTGGCCAAAGTATTGGAGCTTCAGCTTCAGCATTTGTCCTTCCAGGGAGCAATCAGGCTTGACTTCCTGGAGAATTGACCGATTGGATCTCTTTGCAGTCCAGGGGACTCTCAAGAGTCTTCTCCAACACCATAATTCAAAAGCATCGATTCTTCGACGCTCTGCCTTTCTTATGGTCCAGCTCTCACAGCCATACATGGCTACTGGGAAAACCATCGCTTTGACTATGCGAACCTTTGTTGGCAGGGTGATGTCTCGGCTTTTGATTAAGCTATCTAGGTTCACCATAGCTTTCTTCCCAAGAAGTAAACGTCTTTTAATTTCATGGCTGCAGTCACCATCTGCGGTGATCTTGGAGCCCAGGAAAATAAAGTCTGTCACTGCTTCCATTTCTTCCCCTCCTATTTGCCAGGAAGTGATGGGAGTGGTTGCCATGATCTTAGTCTTTTTAATGTTGAGCTTCAAACCAATTTTGGCACTTTCCTCTTTCACCCTCATCAAAAGGTTCTTTAGGTCTTCCTCACTTTCTGCCAGTAGAGTGGTATCGTCTGCATATCTGAGATTGTTGATGTTTCTCCCAGCAATCTTGATTCCAGCTTGTGAGTCATCCAGCCCTGCCTTCCTCATGATGTACTCTGCGTATAAGTTAAATAAGCAGGGTGACAGTATACAGCCTTGTCGTACTCCTTTCCCAATTTTAAACCAGTCGGTTGTTCCATGTCCAGTTCTAACTGTTGCTTCCTGACCCGCATAAAGGTTTCTCAGAAGGCAGATCAGGTGGTCTGGAACTCCCATCTCTTCAAGAACTTGCCACAGTTTGTTGTGATCCACACAATCAAAGGCTTTAGCATAATCAATGAAGCAGAGGTAGATGTTTTTCTGGAACTCTCTTGCTTTCTCCATGATCCAGCGAAGGTTGGCAATTTGATCTCTAGTTCCTCTGCCTCTTCGGAAACCAGCTTGTACATCTGGTAGTTCTCGATTCTCGATAATTGGAGTTAGGCTGGTATAAACTAAGCCAGCAAAGTTTGACCAGTACAAGGGCCACCATAAAGCGTTTTTGGACTACTCTCTGAGTCAGGGAGGATGGCACATGTTTGTGTGCTGGTCTCTCTGACTCTGAGAGTGGTCCAAACATACTTTGCGGTGTCCCTTGTGCTGGCCAAACTTTGCTGGTTTCACTTATGCAGACCTAACGCAGTTTAGGATTGTGCCCTGAGATGTTTACTAGGCTGACTTTGTTGTACAGGGTGGTTTGCCATTGTCTTCCCCAGTCATATGTACTTTCACCCCAGCAAGTTGGGTACTCATTTTACAAACCTTGGAAAGATGGAAGGCTGAGCCAACCTTGTGCTGGTCACCTGAGAACCCAGCTTCTGCCAGGATCGAACTTAGATTGTTGACGCAATTCTGCAGCCTACCACTCTGTGCCACATGAGGCTCATTTTTAAAGAAAGGCAAAAAGTATAAACTATGTATTAGGTTAACTTTCATGGCTTGGGCCAATCCTGTCAGGCTGCTTCGCCATCGGAACTCGTGTTCCGATAGCTCGGCGGCTTTTCCAGTGTAGAAATTAGCAATGTTCTATTGCCAAGCCACTGTCGAGTGGCAGCAGCTGCACAGAAGTGACCCACGAAGGTGTCCTGGTGCTGGCAAATTGATGCAGGGGTGTGGGTGGGTGGTGAGCAGAACGGGATGAGCAGAGAGAAGAACGGAGCGGGCCCGGAGCAAGGATGTCCCCGGTCCCTGCTGTGGGTTGAGGGTGGTTATCAGTGGTGTTGGCTAAGCTGATATCCTATCTCCCTTCCTAGCTTCGATCCACGTTCCTGGGTCCACACAGAGTTGGTCCAGCAAAATAGCTGGCTCAAGTCCTAGTAGATAAGAACATAAGAACATAAGAAGAGCCCTGCTGGATCAGGCCAAAGGCCCATCTAGTCCAGCTTCCTGTATCTCACAGTGGCCCACCAGGTGCCCCAGGGAGCCATGAAACAACAAGATGCTTGGATCCAGTTGCCACTCCCTTGCACCTGGTACTCTGAAGTAGCCTACTACTAATGTAAGGAGGTTACAACCCATCATTGCCTATAGCCCACAATGGACTTTTCTTGCAGAAATCCATCCAATCCCCTCTTAAAGGCATCTAGACCAGATGCCATCACCGCCTCCTGTGGCAGAGAGTTCCACAGATTAACTACCCGCTGGGTAAAAAAGTACTTCCTTTTATCTGTTTTAACTCTCCCAACCCTCAGTTTTAGCGGATGCCCCCTGGTTCTGGTGTTTTGAGAGAGGGAAAAGAACATCCCTTTTCCCCTTCTGTGCATTATTTTGTATGTCTCAATCATGTCTCCTCTCAGGCGCCTTTTTTCTAGACTGAAGAGCCCCAAACGCTGCAGTCTTTCTTCATAAGGGAAGTGCCCCAAGATCTATGCAAGAAGTGCAAACCTATCCCAAGGTAAGGGAATGAATGTTCCCTTACCTTGAGGAGGCCTCAGGGATGACCCCTCAGAATACAGCACATGCCCTGTTAGTGTGGCTGTATTAGCTGGGGCAGAGAGGGGTTAGGGTTGGGCAGAATTGGACATCCCTTTCTCCAAACCTGGGGAACTGTAGCTTGGTGCAGGCATTAAGGATTCTACATTACGGATGTCTTCCCCTTTTCTTTCAAATACAGTTGACAGAGTGCCTCAGAGAGAAGAAATGGCTGTTCCTTAATGCCTGCAAATGTAGACAGGCCCTGAGCGAGTTAGAGTGAGAAAGAGGAAAATATATGTTAGCATATTGAAACTGGGTCTCATGTTGGGGTTAAAAGTAGGCGAAAGAGAAAAATGGTATAATAGTTTGTGAAGTTGAAGAATAAAAAGCAATTACAACTGTTAAGATGAGATTAGAGGAATGATGAGCAAAGGGAGACGTGTTATTTAAAGAATGGTTGAAAGAGACTTTAAGTACTAATGTAAGAAGATGAGCCAAGGCTTGGTTTTTATGAAAATGATATACTACTCTATGCTTGCAGTAATTTATAGATAATTTTACGTGTCTAAATTTTACTTTCGTGTGTGTGTGTCTGTGTGTGTGTGTGTGTGTGTGAGAGAGAGAGAGAGAGAGAGAGAGAGAGAGAGAGTTAAATAATAAATAAAAGATATAAAACTGAGGCCTAGGTCTAGAAAGGTTGAAGACATGGCACTTGGTAGGAGGACACCTGAAGGGCAAGATGTCTGCTTACTTTGGGGCAGGACTAAACTTCCCTGAACTGAACTGATCTCCTCAGGCACTAGTTGAGACTATACTAGTCCCTGAACTAGAAAAAGGAAGAGGAGAAGCAGAACAGAAGATGAAGTGTGGAGGCTGGTACATCACCAAGTAAAAGGGGCGCATCATTTGCACACCACCTCAGTCACCAGGAGGCCTAGGGCAACCATCCTTAATCAGTATAGTAGGACGTTAACTTCTGGACAGGCGTCAGAATACAACAACTTGCTCTTTTATTTCCAAAGGCAGTAACAGTGGCCAGGTTTCATGCTGGAAGAGGCAAGACAGGAATGGGGCAGGAAGGAATGAGGGAAGCTATGGAGGAGGCTAAACGAGGTTGCTCAGATGGAAGTAGAAAATGGGTTTGGTTTGAAGAAAACTCTTACGCAGAGCCTAGTGGCCAAGGATGTGGTTGTGAGCCAGGAAGACACAACCTCACCTCAGCTCTCCTTTTCCCATGCCTAGGCACTGACCTGTCTTTCGTGGGCAGTTCTAAAGATTACAATGATCATGTATGTGAAGTGCTTTGAGCACTTGGAATGCACATTTATAGTGCCACGTAAATCTAAGTATTAATTAAAGGTACAACAGAGATAAATTAACAGATAAAGACAGCATATTTTCCCTTATAGCAGGGGGAAGTATTTACTGGCTTTAAGCACAGAGATATCCCAGATGTAAGAGGGTTGCACTGCTGTACTCCTAATGTAGGTCTAACTGATTCATCATTGCAACCCGTGTCAGATCATCTGAAGGTATAAATGAATTGGTTTTTCATGAGAGTAGGGCCAATAGGAATATATGAAACTGCCTTGAAAATAGATCAGCCATTTTATGGGAAGAAAGGTGGAATATAAATATTTTCAAATTAGTAAAATCCAGTCATTGGTTTATTTAATCCTGCATTATCTACTCTGATGGGCAGCTGTCAATACTCACATTGCATGGGCCACAAAGGGGGGGGGGGGGCTGGTTCCATTAGGTACTATTTGTAGAAGGTTATTGCATGTACTGCAGTTTCATAATTGGATGAGTCAGAGGGTGGAGCTTGTAGATTTCAGTAAGAGCCCCCCCCCTACTTTTTCTCCCCCTATAGTTCAAGCACTGGCAACTGCTCTTGATGATCTCAGGTAGGGTCTACCCCAGTCTTCTTACTAGTGCAAATGCATCTGCTTTGAATTATAGCCCTAGGTTGTTTTTTAGCTGTAATTGCAAAAAATACCATGACAAAAGAGATACCAGCAAGTTTAAGACCATAAGAGAGGAACATGCAATTAAAACGTAAGAAGTTGATTTTGCAACTTCTGATGTGCATGTCGCAACAAGAGAACTACTCTTGTTGAATTTATGTTCTTGCTGGGGGTGGGGGAATAGCACAAGAATCTGAAACTTTTGCGTCAAGGATTGTAACAAAAAGACATTGATTTTTTGCTTTCAGTACTATAATGGCAGCTGATCCTTTTAAAATTTCAAAATAAGAAAGGAGAAATTATTAATATTTCTTTACTTGTCAGTTATATCAAAGTAGAAAAAAGTGGACACTGATTTTATTTTGTCACAATCTGTCACAGACCTTTAAGCAAAAATAGAAAATGGAGACAATTGAAGTGTGTTTTTCCCCTCACTTAAATGTTCCATTTATGTTGTTTGTTGACCACCTGTCTGCCCACAGCATATTATGGTATAAGTCAACTGACTGTACAATGTCAAAAACATAACATGTGTGCAACAGGGCCTTTCTGATGTTTTTTCCTTTTATGTTTGAGAAGAGGGCGACTTAGTCCTGACATCTTATGAGCACAATCCCAACCTGGAGTTAGGCTGGCATAGTTAGGCCAGCAAAGTTTGGCCAGCACAAAGGTCACCATAAAGTATGTTTGGACCACTCTTGGAGTCAGAGGCCAGCACACAGATGTGCCCCATCCTCCCTGACTCCAAGAGTGGTCCAAACGCGTTCTACAGTGGCCCCGTGCCAACCAAACTTTGCTGGCCCAACTGTGCCAGCCTAGCTAAAGGTTAGGATTCCACTCTAAATAAAAATTCCTGAGGAAGTCACTTGCTCAGGAGTAATCTCATTGATTGCGATGAGACTTTTTTTCAAGAGCAAATGCCTAATTCTATGCATGTCTCTTCAGAAATAAATCCCATTATAGTCAAAGGGGCTTACCCCCAGATGAGTGTGGATAGGCTTGCAGCCAGTGCTATAAATCAATAGAATATTTTCAGATCAGGAACTTGCCTATAAAATTTTGCCTTTGTTCTCTACACTTGCTGCTTCTTCTAAAAACAACATCTGTCAACAGGAATTGGTGATAACACCACTTCGGTGGCCAAATTTTGATTAGAATGGGAATATTGTGAGCCACAACCCAGTTCCACATAAAGCACTAGACTTCAGCCTGTGTGGCATGGTGGAGACACATAGCCAGTGACTGTGCTGAGATGCTTCTGCTGCTGGTCTTTGTGGTTGGTATCCAGCCTCCTAAGGCTCTTCTCCTAAGGCAGCTCTAGACACAGTCCTGTGTTTGAGACTTTGTCCAATGGACCAGATTCTGTCCCAGCCTTACCGTTGGGAGTCACTTCATATATTACAAAATCTGCATGCAAAAGGTACTTCTTTGTCGTAATTGACAGGAAGACTGCAGACTGCAGGTAGTGATGATTGTGCGTATAAGGTCTTTGTTGTTCATGTGCAGAGAGCCAGGGCTCCTCAGTGCTACCATGCATATAGCAGAGTGGGTTGTTTAACGTAGTGGCTAAGAGGCTGAACAGTGATCAGGAATTCCCCAGTTCAAATCTCACCTCTGCAGGAAACCATGAAATAGCTTTAGGTAATCTACTCCCTCTCAATCCCAGCAGTAATATGGAGGTGATAATATTTACTTACCTTACAGCAGTGGTTCCCCAATGAACCTGGGCCACAATGTCCCTGAAGCCTCTTCTTCCTGGTCCAAGATGGAGACACCCAAATCTTATGAATTTTGTGAGCTCCAAGATGGCGGTGCCTGGGAGGAGAGGCAACTGGGAACATCCTATGGTACCCCTGTGAGTGTGCCTCGACACCCTAAGATATTGTGATGCACACTTTGGGAAAACCTGCCTTACAGTGTTCTTTTAGTATTATATAGTAATTTAATTTAAAAGATGTATGTATTGCCTTTCCTGTGTTCAAGGCGGTGCACAACATAAGAATGAAAATACAGAGACATAAGCATAAAACGATTGGAACGGCAGACAACAGCATAGGAGCCAACTGTAATTGAAAACCAGCAAAACATAAAAGAAATAACATGAAAGCAGCAGCAGAAGATAAAAAAGGCTCCCAGGAGTTTCCTCCTCCCTCCTCAAATTATAACAAGGTGATACATGTGAAGCACTTTGCACTCATGAAAGCGTTCTACAACTGCTAATTACCAGCTTGTGTGTGATCATACCAGGTGGATTTGATGTTAAAAGTACATTCATTCTTCCAAGTAAGCGTTTTGTAATGTTTGAAATGGCCGTTACGTAGCAAGCATCTACCAAGTTTTAGGATATCTGACTTCCTGAATGATAGCAGAATAATAGGCATGCCTGTGCTATGGACTGAATTAACAGTCAATGCTTTTTGAGTTGCAGGTGTTATTATATAGTAAGGTGTACTTATTATATAAGTACAGTCAAGATTAAACAATGTCTTAAACATTCCGTATTTTAAAAATCTGAAATGGTTCTGTTCAGTTTATCAATCAATCAATCAATCAATCAATCAATCAATCAATCAATCAATCAATCAATCAA
>JAJKFI010014334.1:0-15709 GCA_029204185.1 Lerista edwardsae
GGATCCTAACGGGCTCCGTGGCTGCTTCCGGGTGTTTTTTCCCCCCCAACATTTGAATTTGAACTCAATAGTGAGTTCCTGTTCCTAAATCATTTGAATGACACCACTGCATGAGACTTATTTCTAATACAGACTAGCATGCCCAACTGGTTTCACTGGAATGTGCAACCCTACCCTATTGCATGCACTCTTGGAATTAAACTTCCATTTGGATTTAGAATTCAGTGGCATGTACTCCTGAGTAGGAGTATGCAGTATATACTGTAGTATCGTAGGCTTAGTCATGACTAACTTCATTTGGAAATTAGATCAGGGTCAAAATCTTTATGTACTCATAGAAAACAAATCCAATAAAATAGATTACATTAACAGACAGTTTAAGTGATGCACATTAAGATAATTTTGAACCATTAGTTTATAAATTCACCTGATATGCATCTATCTTTGTAGGACAGAATAGGGTATCTACTTTATAAAGGAATGTAATACTAGAATTAAACTTCCAAGTCTCAATTGTTCCAATTTTAATATCAAAAAATTGAATGAATAGAAACAGGTCTTAATGAAAGTCTAAAACTGAATACAGTACTATGCAAACATTAGAAAATAATGGAAATTTTCCAGATACATGAAATTGTATTATTATATTGTGCAAGTAGAAGAACCTGGATCATTGATTCTGTAATGATACTAACCCCTTTTACTGCCATTGTGGAGGAAAGCCGAGAAGGAATACAGTACAATGTCGTCAGAAAATTTAAAGCTGAAAGAGTAGAAGAGACAACTGAAATTAAAATACAATTTTGTTGTTGTTTTTAATCCCTTCAGGTTTAGGATATAAAAACGTCCTAGGACCTGGAAAATTTCACATTGTATCAGTGGTTTAGCTTTAAGAAAGGATGATCAGCTTTCATCTCTGAGGACAACATGAAATCAGCAGATAAAAATCTAACCTATCAGGATGCTGCTGTATGAACTATGACAGCAGACATCCATCAATGTTTTCAAATTAGGATTTTAGTACATTATTCCTAGAAAAAAAAAATAGATTTTGAAATAGATTTCTGGTCTATTCTTTTTTCAAGCAACAACTAATGACACAGGTTCCTTGTCTAGAATCTGTAGATTATAAATGCAAAAACGACAACCAACTGGTTTATCTGAAGGAACAGGTGGTCTAACCCTCTCAAGCAGTTCAGGCCAATAGGACTTGGGGGTACAAACGAGACCTATGTGAGAACATGGGGAAGCAAGATCTGATAGGTTTTTGGAAATACCAGTGGAAAGGTAGAATTGGATTCAAATCCATCAAACTGACCCATTATTTCCCCCTACGTAATAGTTTGTTGAGAATTGTGCATCACTGCTTTCATCAGTTGAGGGAAATGGGCAGGTGCTGGTCATGGGCCTGTGCATACAAGTGGTGCAGACTGAGAGGAAGTTGTTGGGCCGTGACAGCGACCAAGGTCTTCCTGAAGGGAAGGGCTGCTGCCACCATGATTCAGAAGTTAGTGGGGTATAGCACTGTTCTCTGGTAGAGGAAGGGAGGCACTCCTGATCCTTCAGGAATGCCATTCCCTCTACGAGGAGGCAGGACCTATAATTGATGAAGTCTTCTCCTCGTGGAAGGGTTTCCTATTCCTAGACTAGTCCTGGAGAGCTGGAAAAATATCTTGTGAATGCTACTGGCACAGAGATCCTACCCTGATCCTTCCTTGGCCCTGATCCCCACCCCACCCCATCTGCTTTACCACCACTTTACCTGCGTTGATGGGTTGCCTGTGTGGCATTACTACGTTGTCCCCAGGGAACATCCACTAAAATGGAGTGTTGGGAGAACAGAAAAAAGAAAATATTTCTTTACCCAGCATGTAATTAGTCTGTGGAACTCTTTGCTACAGGATGTAGTCATGGCATCTGACCTGGGTGCCTTGAAAAGTGGATTGGACAGATTTCTAGAAGAAAAGTCCATCACAGGGTACAAGCTATGATGGTTATGTGCAACCTCTTGGTTTTAGAAGTAGACTATCTCAAAATTCCAGATGCAAGGGAGTGGCAACAGGATGCAAACATTTTGTTGTCTTGTGTGCTCCCTGAAGCATCTGGTGGGCCACTGTGAGATACAGGAAACCGGACTAGATGGGCTTTTGGCCTGATCCAGTGGGGCTCTTCTTATGTTCTTATGCTGGCAGTGTGCAGCCTCCTGGCCTGTGCACCAGCATATCCCTCGGAAAGGATTGGTCCATAACTATTTCATAACTAATTGTCAACTACTCATTTTGTTGACTTCACCAGCTACCAGCACCTAAAATGGAGTGTCAGGATTTGAACAAGAAAGTGACCTTTGCTATGATTCCTTGTGGAAATATTTTGTGTATGTGTAGTTCTATAAGGATAAATAAAAAATATTGTTCTGAACAATTCAGTATGCAGCACAATGGTTGAAAATGTGATTTGGAAAGTAGAGCTTTGTGGAACATTGCAATATGTCAGAGCACTGCAGTTTTCATTCGTCTGAGTTCTACGATGTAAACATCAGGGAGAAAATGATTTTACATTGAAGGGCAAAGTTGTTATTTCTTCTTTCTTATAGTATAGTATGAACATGTAGTTATACCATAGTGTAAGCTTGAAGGCAGGGTTTATTCTTGTTAATACAGCTACCATGGTAGAGAGCCTATATTTTAAGGTGCCATTCTTATGTCTAATTATTACAGTCTATAAGCATTGCTTTGTGACTCTGAAGGACAAGCAGCACGAGGAGCTTAGAACTGTTCTTATGTGAGTCAACAGAAGCCAAGGGGGAAACTAGTATGTGTGTATTTGGGTAATGGATTGTCCGAAACAATGACAAGTTAGTACATGTGATTAGGGCTGTAAAGATTTGTGTTGGCTGGAGATTTGCCTCACACGGCGCAATCCTATGAACGCCGACTCAGAAGTACATTCCATTGTGTTCAATGGGGCTTACTCCCAGGAAAGTGAGTTTAGGGTTGTAGCCACAGGTGGCCCAGCATGTCTATTATGGTACTTTCTGCTGCTTCTTCAAGCTGCGGTGTCTCGACTGCAGATCGCATCTGTGGCAGTAGCACATGCCTGTTGTTTGGTGACGTAACTGTGTAATCGCGTCAATGCCAACCTTCCAGGCTCTTGCACTGATTTAAATGGGAAAGCCTTCCTTCCTTCCTTTGGCAATCTTCGGGCCACTTTGGGCCCAGCCGCTGTGCACTCTTACTGGGGTTGAAGCGACGTGATGATTGCTGAGGGGCAGTGGGGTGACGTGCCCCATCTTGGGGTGTCAACAGGTATGGCCCACCCCATTTCCTCCCTTGTGATGGCACAGGTGGAATCCTCACCCAAGAGGTTGCTAATGCCAATATGAAGATTCCCCTTGGTACTGGTGCAGTGGCCTGCACTAGACCCTAGATGTCAGATTTAGAGTGATGAATTAAATGGGTCGGTCCAGTAGGGCAAGACTATAGGCAATCAGAAACATTGGTCTGCCAGCAAAAATGGCTGCCTGTGTTGAGGACAACTCCCTTTGCAGTACCATTTAGGGTGCCATCCTAACCTGGAGTTAGGCTGGCACAGTTAGGCCAGCAAGGTTTCGCCAGCACAAGGGACACCATAAAGTATTTTTGGACCACTCTTGGAGACAGAGAGACCAGCACACAGACTTGCGCCATCCTCCTTGTCTGCGAGAGTGGTCCATACGGGCTTTACGGTGGCCCTTGTGCCGGCCAAACTTTGTTGACCTAACTGTGCCGGCCTAACTCCAGAGTAGGATTGCGTTCTTACTCTATGTGCTGTCATCATTCTGCAGACTTTTTCTTGGCCTCTGCTCTGCACAATGGGTTGCTGCTCTTGGAGGATGAGAAAATGCACAGCATAATACCACAAGGCCACTTTGGAAGTTGTACTGTATGTTACAGAGTAGCAGAAGTAGAGCTCAACATTTTTGGTGGGAAACCCTTTGTTTCTTGTACCTAGGCTCCTGTGAGAGCTAAATATAAGGACTGCAGTTTAGCTTATATTTCTGGTTGTGACTTCTGAAACTTCATTTCAGGATCCCAGCTGTATCTGAAGCGGGCCAGATATTTGATGGGATATTTGATAGGACTGAACAAAACCATTTGGTAGATCATATTATGCCTTTTTTTTTTTTGAGAATTTTTCACTCTATGGCAACTTACTTGTCCTTTAATGGGAAATATTTATCTGGTACATGCAGCCATGTTTAAAGATCATCCAGAACTACAGGTGTCCCTTTACCAAATAGAAATTGCATTTCTCCTGTTGTTTATGCCTCGATCCTCCAAATCTCAAGGTAAATGAACAAATTGCTTCAGCACTTCCATGTGAAGTGTTGGGAGTCGCATTACTTGATCTTAAAGAAACAATATACAGAGCTTTATTGCTGCTTTGGGCTTCATACCTCCTATTGAGTTGCTCAGGTTCGCTGATTCTCCACACTTGTTACTTAGATAAATAGATGACTTGGAGAAAAACAACAAACTGTCAAAGACAGCAGTACCCAAGGAAACTCGACAGTAAAACAAGTCTGTTGATCCACAGGCCTGTGTGACCTTTTGTATTTGCTGAAACAGCCTGTTTTAATTACTAATGGATACGGTTGCACTCCGATAAACATTACTGACGATTGAAAACAGCACCTTATAAGCAAAGGATTTGTAGAAATTTAATCTCTGCAGCTTGAACTCCACTTGGAGTATTATAGCAAGAACAAAGTAACCCCTTGAAGAAGTTAATGGACAACTAAGCGGAATGACTGCATGTGTCATACACTGAGTAAAGAGGGACTGACAAAAACCCATTAGTGCCTGAAGGAGAAAGGCAAAGGCAGAAAGTCTATCACTTCCAGATGAGCCCTCCTTGCATCTCCCCAAACTCTCTATTAGAATGACAGGGAAGAGGGAGGGCTATTAATCCAAAGGTCAGTGCAATTATACCCAGATTTCTTATATTGAAAAGGCACTGGAAATTATCTAGAATGCTACTTACAAACTGAAGAATTGATACTTTTAAAAATCCATTTCAATGGCTGGATGCTGAAAGTAATAATTCTACCTGTCATACCAAAGAGGAAGACAGGGGAAAAAGGAGAGTAACTTTTTAGTCTCTGTTTGAACCTCTATGTAAAAAGGAAAAGAGGCATTTTTGCGTTTGATTTTTCAGTATTCCTTGTGAAAATGTTCACTTGTTCAGTTACATGCCCCTTTGAATCGGTCTTGCTTACTCTGAGTGATGCAATTATGCTGCCAGATTTGATTGGCTATGTAGCATTATCATTCTATTCACCTGATGATCTCTGATTAGTTAAGGACACCCATATGACTAATCCAGGTCCAGGTTGGGCATTCCTTATCCAGAATTCTGAAATTCAAAGAATTCCAAAAAGTGCAATTTTTTTTGAGCAGCTGACATGACGACAGAAGTGAAAAATTCCACGCTTGACAAGTGATGGGTTACACAAAATGCACAAAATTATCAAACATATTTTATGAAATTCCCTTCAGCTATGTGTGTAAGGTGTATATGAAACATAAATTAATTTTGTGTTTAGACTTGGGCCCCATCCCCAAGATATCTCATTAGATAGGGTTACAGACAGAGTGCCTATACCTTTAAACCTTGTATAGAAGAGGGAATTTGGGCAGGTGCAGCTCATCATGGAAGGGTTTCAGAAGCTGCAGCTGCCCAGATTCCCTCTTCTATACAATGGTTAAAGGTATAGGCACTCTGCCCCAGTTTGTATCTGGTAACCCTATCATTAGGTATATGCGAATTTTCCAAAATATGGAAAAATCCCATATGCAAAACACTTCTGATCCCAAGCACTTTGGATAAGGGATGCTCCGCCTGCGGTAAGAAATAGTGGCAGAAAGCAAAACTGGTATCAGAACAGCAGAAGCTGGGAAACAATGATACCTCACAAGTGACTATTCATATCAGTGTTTTAATTTAGTTTCAGTTTTTTCAGGAAAAAATGTCTTAGTCATTAATATGGTTGCTTTTTAACCAAAAATCAAACAAGAGTTTTCAATGTAGCACTAATTTTAACAGACTGGAGAGTATTAGGTAATCATGGGTTGTTTCACCCCTGATTCTGTTTGGAGAATCAGGATCAGAGCTGCCTCAGCAAGAGCTGAGCACCTTAAAACAGTACAGATGATTTGCTAGCGTCGTATCTCCTGGTGTGTCTTCTGGTCTGTCAAGTCTGTGGACAGCTACTTCACCCTGTCTTATGCATGTGTTCTTGCATTTAGCATTGGCACTTCAGAAGCTTTGGTTCATACAGGCCTGCCCCTGTATCCACTGGGGTTCTGCTCCAGACCCCACCCCCATGGATACCTGAAACTGTACCAGGCCCATAGGGATGCCTGTTTAAAGACAGGAGAACATCAGTGATTTTGCTGCAACAAGGTAAATAAAAGAGAGTTGTTTAATGTTCCCCTATATTTTTAATAGGTGTCCCAGTATCCATGGTATCTGTGGATAACTGAAACGGTGGATACTGAATCAGTGGATAGTGGGGCATCCAGGAGTGGTTTCTGCATCACTTTCTTTGATCATGTTCAAGAACTTCTGTAGCTTCCCTGCAGCGTTGTTGCCATAAGGCCAAATCCAAAGCCCGTCTGGGAGGCTGCACGGCCCTGATTCGGGCCATGCGGTGTCCTCGGATCTGCTCCTGCCGTTTAGAGGAGTGCATTGGGGAGGGTGCCCTTGACGTTGGGAGGCTCCAGCCTCCCCAAAGCAGTGTTAGATTTGGTGCTGGCTGGCCAGACTTGCCAATCCAACACTGCTTAGGATTGTGCCCTAAGTGTGTGTGTGAGGAAGGGGGGAAGTAGCATCGTGATCTCCAGGGTAGCGCTGGGGATAGGAGCAGTTTTTTTCTATTCACCAGCCTCCAGCATCAAAGTCAACATATCTGGCAGCAGCATGTTCCTGGGGCCACTGCTTCCCAGGCTGGTGGGTCATGACCATCAGTTTGGGAACCACTGTAATAGAGGATAATAATACATCACAGCAGTGTACCTCAACCAGTGGTACTTGTACCACCGGTGGGTTCTTGAGGTAGTGTCCAGTGATACGTGCAGGACCCCCAAACTCCCATTGCCTGGCAGCAAGATCAGCAATGCAACACAACAAATAGAAGTAGGATGCTCGACTTAGTGGGCAGAGCTCCTCCATGCTTCATGCTTCCTTCACATGCTCGAAAAGCCCTCCCAGTCCATCCAGAACCTCTTACTGGTGTTTGCCACATTGTGTCTGGTCTCCCAATCTGGAAGTAATTGGTGACGACATTATCACCAGTTACTTCGGATGGTACTTCCAATAGGTGGACCAGGCAAAGTGGTACAGTGAGGAACAAATGTTGAGAAATGCTACCTTGCAGCTTTGTTGTAAGGACATCGTTGAGAAGGTACGTGATAAGCACTTTGCACTCTCAGAAAGTGGTATATAAGTGATGATAAATATTGTGTCTGAAATGAATCATCCTGTTGGAAATCTAGCAAACTGTATTTAAAAAAAAAGGAATGTAGGACCCTTGGTCTGAACAATCAAATTTTTCTCCTGATTTCCTGCCACCATACCTGCATTCTGCTGATACTTTGCATATACGGATAAAATTGCCAATTTTCCCTCTTGATATTACACAATCAGCAATATTTTCCTGTATTAAAAAATCCTACAAATGTAATATTTCCACCCCCCTTTGGATGATGTGCACTAAAAGAATCACCTCTGTTCAAGGAAATGAGTGATTGCTTACTGTGAGTAATATATACTAATTGCTGAGTGGTCTAACTCAGGGGTTCCTAAACTTTGTCTCTGTGAGGTTTCTGCAAAGAAATGCGCTGAAGATTTCCCAGGGATAATAACAGGGCCGATGAACCATTATGCTAAGTACTCTACAGGGTAGTGCCCTTCTCATATTGATGTTCCTGCTATGTTGTCATTATCTGGAAGCATTCCAATGTGAAGAGCGCATTTGTTTTGCTCTAAGCATTTTCCTCTGCAACTAAAGGCTCCCCCTCCCCAGAGAGCTCTTCTTAGAAAATCAGGAGCATACTTTCAGAGTCCCTTATTCCTCCATGGACTATGTGAGCATGCCAGAGGTCAGTATAGGATGAACGTTTGACTTCCCGTGTTTGGGTGGAACAGAGGTTTTTAACTTGTGGGGATCCATGGATGCAGCCACACTAGTGACTCCACAACACCTGCTTTTCCTAAATACAAAGGAGAAAGTTGGGGTGGGGAAGAAAGATGTAGAAGTGGCATATATCTCTCCCTCTCTTTCTCTGCCCAGGTCAATTTTCCTACTTTTCTCTCTCTTTTTTTTAAGTAAAAGAAGTCCCCTGTACAAAGCACTGAGTCATTACTGACACATGAGGGTGACGTCACATTGAGAGCGCAATCCTAAATTGGAGTTGTTGTTGTTGTTCAGTCGCTAAGTCGTGTCCGACTCTTCGCGACCCCATGGACCACAGCACGCCAGGCCTCCCTGTCCTCCACTAGCTTCCTGAGTTCGCCCAATTTCATATTCATTGCTTCGGTGACACTATCTAACCATCTCATCCTCTGTCGCCCCCTTCTCCTTTTGCCTTCAATCTTTCCCAGCATGAGGGTCTTTTCTAAAGAGTCCTCTCTTCTCATCAGGTGGCCAAAGTATTGGAGCTTCAGCTTCAGCATTTGTCCTTCCAGGGAGCAATCAGGCTTGACTTCCTGGAGAATTGACCGATTGGATCTCTTTGCAGTCCAGGGGACTCTCAAGAGTCTTCTCCAACACCATAATTCAAAAGCATCGATTCTTCGACGCTCTGCCTTTCTTATGGTCCAGCTCTCACAGCCATACATGGCTACTGGGAAAACCATCGCTTTGACTATGCGAACCTTTGTTGGCAGGGTGATGTCTCGGCTTTTGATTAAGCTATCTAGGTTCACCATAGCTTTCTTCCCAAGAAGTAAACGTCTTTTAATTTCATGGCTGCAGTCACCATCTGCGGTGATCTTGGAGCCCAGGAAAATAAAGTCTGTCACTGCTTCCATTTCTTCCCCTCCTATTTGCCAGGAAGTGATGGGAGTGGTTGCCATGATCTTAGTCTTTTTAATGTTGAGCTTCAAACCAATTTTGGCACTTTCCTCTTTCACCCTCATCAAAAGGTTCTTTAGGTCTTCCTCACTTTCTGCCAGTAGAGTGGTATCGTCTGCATATCTGAGATTGTTGATGTTTCTCCCAGCAATCTTGATTCCAGCTTGTGAGTCATCCAGCCCTGCCTTCCTCATGATGTACTCTGCGTATAAGTTAAATAAGCAGGGTGACAGTATACAGCCTTGTCGTACTCCTTTCCCAATTTTAAACCAGTCGGTTGTTCCATGTCCAGTTCTAACTGTTGCTTCCTGACCCGCATAAAGGTTTCTCAGAAGGCAGATCAGGTGGTCTGGAACTCCCATCTCTTCAAGAACTTGCCACAGTTTGTTGTGATCCACACAATCAAAGGCTTTAGCATAATCAATGAAGCAGAGGTAGATGTTTTTCTGGAACTCTCTTGCTTTCTCCATGATCCAGCGAAGGTTGGCAATTTGATCTCTAGTTCCTCTGCCTCTTCGGAAACCAGCTTGTACATCTGGTAGTTCTCGATTCTCGATAATTGGAGTTAGGCTGGTATAAACTAAGCCAGCAAAGTTTGACCAGTACAAGGGCCACCATAAAGCGTTTTTGGACTACTCTCTGAGTCAGGGAGGATGGCACATGTTTGTGTGCTGGTCTCTCTGACTCTGAGAGTGGTCCAAACATACTTTGCGGTGTCCCTTGTGCTGGCCAAACTTTGCTGGTTTCACTTATGCAGACCTAACGCAGTTTAGGATTGTGCCCTGAGATGTTTACTAGGCTGACTTTGTTGTACAGGGTGGTTTGCCATTGTCTTCCCCAGTCATATGTACTTTCACCCCAGCAAGTTGGGTACTCATTTTACAAACCTTGGAAAGATGGAAGGCTGAGCCAACCTTGTGCTGGTCACCTGAGAACCCAGCTTCTGCCAGGATCGAACTTAGATTGTTGACGCAATTCTGCAGCCTACCACTCTGTGCCACATGAGGCTCATTTTTAAAGAAAGGCAAAAAGTATAAACTATGTATTAGGTTAACTTTCATGGCTTGGGCCAATCCTGTCAGGCTGCTTCGCCATCGGAACTCGTGTTCCGATAGCTCGGCGGCTTTTCCAGTGTAGAAATTAGCAATGTTCTATTGCCAAGCCACTGTCGAGTGGCAGCAGCTGCACAGAAGTGACCCACGAAGGTGTCCTGGTGCTGGCAAATTGATGCAGGGGTGTGGGTGGGTGGTGAGCAGAACGGGATGAGCAGAGAGAAGAACGGAGCGGGCCCGGAGCAAGGATGTCCCCGGTCCCTGCTGTGGGTTGAGGGTGGTTATCAGTGGTGTTGGCTAAGCTGATATCCTATCTCCCTTCCTAGCTTCGATCCACGTTCCTGGGTCCACACAGAGTTGGTCCAGCAAAATAGCTGGCTCAAGTCCTAGTAGATAAGAACATAAGAACATAAGAAGAGCCCTGCTGGATCAGGCCAAAGGCCCATCTAGTCCAGCTTCCTGTATCTCACAGTGGCCCACCAGGTGCCCCAGGGAGCCATGAAACAACAAGATGCTTGGATCCAGTTGCCACTCCCTTGCACCTGGTACTCTGAAGTAGCCTACTACTAATGTAAGGAGGTTACAACCCATCATTGCCTATAGCCCACAATGGACTTTTCTTGCAGAAATCCATCCAATCCCCTCTTAAAGGCATCTAGACCAGATGCCATCACCGCCTCCTGTGGCAGAGAGTTCCACAGATTAACTACCCGCTGGGTAAAAAAGTACTTCCTTTTATCTGTTTTAACTCTCCCAACCCTCAGTTTTAGCGGATGCCCCCTGGTTCTGGTGTTTTGAGAGAGGGAAAAGAACATCCCTTTTCCCCTTCTGTGCATTATTTTGTATGTCTCAATCATGTCTCCTCTCAGGCGCCTTTTTTCTAGACTGAAGAGCCCCAAACGCTGCAGTCTTTCTTCATAAGGGAAGTGCCCCAAGATCTATGCAAGAAGTGCAAACCTATCCCAAGGTAAGGGAATGAATGTTCCCTTACCTTGAGGAGGCCTCAGGGATGACCCCTCAGAATACAGCACATGCCCTGTTAGTGTGGCTGTATTAGCTGGGGCAGAGAGGGGTTAGGGTTGGGCAGAATTGGACATCCCTTTCTCCAAACCTGGGGAACTGTAGCTTGGTGCAGGCATTAAGGATTCTACATTACGGATGTCTTCCCCTTTTCTTTCAAATACAGTTGACAGAGTGCCTCAGAGAGAAGAAATGGCTGTTCCTTAATGCCTGCAAATGTAGACAGGCCCTGAGCGAGTTAGAGTGAGAAAGAGGAAAATATATGTTAGCATATTGAAACTGGGTCTCATGTTGGGGTTAAAAGTAGGCGAAAGAGAAAAATGGTATAATAGTTTGTGAAGTTGAAGAATAAAAAGCAATTACAACTGTTAAGATGAGATTAGAGGAATGATGAGCAAAGGGAGACGTGTTATTTAAAGAATGGTTGAAAGAGACTTTAAGTACTAATGTAAGAAGATGAGCCAAGGCTTGGTTTTTATGAAAATGATATACTACTCTATGCTTGCAGTAATTTATAGATAATTTTACGTGTCTAAATTTTACTTTCGTGTGTGTGTGTCTGTGTGTGTGTGTGTGTGTGTGTGAGAGAGAGAGAGAGAGAGAGAGAGAGAGAGTTAAATAATAAATAAAAGATATAAAACTGAGGCCTAGGTCTAGAAAGGTTGAAGACATGGCACTTGGTAGGAGGACACCTGAAGGGCAAGATGTCTGCTTACTTTGGGGCAGGACTAAACTTCCCTGAACTGAACTGATCTCCTCAGGCACTAGTTGAGACTATACTAGTCCCTGAACTAGAAAAAGGAAGAGGAGAAGCAGAACAGAAGATGAAGTGTGGAGGCTGGTACATCACCAAGTAAAAGGGGCGCATCATTTGCACACCACCTCAGTCACCAGGAGGCCTAGGGCAACCATCCTTAATCAGTATAGTAGGACGTTAACTTCTGGACAGGCGTCAGAATACAACAACTTGCTCTTTTATTTCCAAAGGCAGTAACAGTGGCCAGGTTTCATGCTGGAAGAGGCAAGACAGGAATGGGGCAGGAAGGAATGAGGGAAGCTATGGAGGAGGCTAAACGAGGTTGCTCAGATGGAAGTAGAAAATGGGTTTGGTTTGAAGAAAACTCTTACGCAGAGCCTAGTGGCCAAGGATGTGGTTGTGAGCCAGGAAGACACAACCTCACCTCAGCTCTCCTTTTCCCATGCCTAGGCACTGACCTGTCTTTCGTGGGCAGTTCTAAAGATTACAATGATCATGTATGTGAAGTGCTTTGAGCACTTGGAATGCACATTTATAGTGCCACGTAAATCTAAGTATTAATTAAAGGTACAACAGAGATAAATTAACAGATAAAGACAGCATATTTTCCCTTATAGCAGGGGGAAGTATTTACTGGCTTTAAGCACAGAGATATCCCAGATGTAAGAGGGTTGCACTGCTGTACTCCTAATGTAGGTCTAACTGATTCATCATTGCAACCCGTGTCAGATCATCTGAAGGTATAAATGAATTGGTTTTTCATGAGAGTAGGGCCAATAGGAATATATGAAACTGCCTTGAAAATAGATCAGCCATTTTATGGGAAGAAAGGTGGAATATAAATATTTTCAAATTAGTAAAATCCAGTCATTGGTTTATTTAATCCTGCATTATCTACTCTGATGGGCAGCTGTCAATACTCACATTGCATGGGCCACAAAGGGGGGGGGGGGGCTGGTTCCATTAGGTACTATTTGTAGAAGGTTATTGCATGTACTGCAGTTTCATAATTGGATGAGTCAGAGGGTGGAGCTTGTAGATTTCAGTAAGAGCCCCCCCCCTACTTTTTCTCCCCCTATAGTTCAAGCACTGGCAACTGCTCTTGATGATCTCAGGTAGGGTCTACCCCAGTCTTCTTACTAGTGCAAATGCATCTGCTTTGAATTATAGCCCTAGGTTGTTTTTTAGCTGTAATTGCAAAAAATACCATGACAAAAGAGATACCAGCAAGTTTAAGACCATAAGAGAGGAACATGCAATTAAAACGTAAGAAGTTGATTTTGCAACTTCTGATGTGCATGTCGCAACAAGAGAACTACTCTTGTTGAATTTATGTTCTTGCTGGGGGTGGGGGAATAGCACAAGAATCTGAAACTTTTGCGTCAAGGATTGTAACAAAAAGACATTGATTTTTTGCTTTCAGTACTATAATGGCAGCTGATCCTTTTAAAATTTCAAAATAAGAAAGGAGAAATTATTAATATTTCTTTACTTGTCAGTTATATCAAAGTAGAAAAAAGTGGACACTGATTTTATTTTGTCACAATCTGTCACAGACCTTTAAGCAAAAATAGAAAATGGAGACAATTGAAGTGTGTTTTTCCCCTCACTTAAATGTTCCATTTATGTTGTTTGTTGACCACCTGTCTGCCCACAGCATATTATGGTATAAGTCAACTGACTGTACAATGTCAAAAACATAACATGTGTGCAACAGGGCCTTTCTGATGTTTTTTCCTTTTATGTTTGAGAAGAGGGCGACTTAGTCCTGACATCTTATGAGCACAATCCCAACCTGGAGTTAGGCTGGCATAGTTAGGCCAGCAAAGTTTGGCCAGCACAAAGGTCACCATAAAGTATGTTTGGACCACTCTTGGAGTCAGAGGCCAGCACACAGATGTGCCCCATCCTCCCTGACTCCAAGAGTGGTCCAAACGCGTTCTACAGTGGCCCCGTGCCAACCAAACTTTGCTGGCCCAACTGTGCCAGCCTAGCTAAAGGTTAGGATTCCACTCTAAATAAAAATTCCTGAGGAAGTCACTTGCTCAGGAGTAATCTCATTGATTGCGATGAGACTTTTTTTCAAGAGCAAATGCCTAATTCTATGCATGTCTCTTCAGAAATAAATCCCATTATAGTCAAAGGGGCTTACCCCCAGATGAGTGTGGATAGGCTTGCAGCCAGTGCTATAAATCAATAGAATATTTTCAGATCAGGAACTTGCCTATAAAATTTTGCCTTTGTTCTCTACACTTGCTGCTTCTTCTAAAAACAACATCTGTCAACAGGAATTGGTGATAACACCACTTCGGTGGCCAAATTTTGATTAGAATGGGAATATTGTGAGCCACAACCCAGTTCCACATAAAGCACTAGACTTCAGCCTGTGTGGCATGGTGGAGACACATAGCCAGTGACTGTGCTGAGATGCTTCTGCTGCTGGTCTTTGTGGTTGGTATCCAGCCTCCTAAGGCTCTTCTCCTAAGGCAGCTCTAGACACAGTCCTGTGTTTGAGACTTTGTCCAATGGACCAGATTCTGTCCCAGCCTTACCGTTGGGAGTCACTTCATATATTACAAAATCTGCATGCAAAAGGTACTTCTTTGTCGTAATTGACAGGAAGACTGCAGACTGCAGGTAGTGATGATTGTGCGTATAAGGTCTTTGTTGTTCATGTGCAGAGAGCCAGGGCTCCTCAGTGCTACCATGCATATAGCAGAGTGGGTTGTTTAACGTAGTGGCTAAGAGGCTGAACAGTGATCAGGAATTCCCCAGTTCAAATCTCACCTCTGCAGGAAACCATGAAATAGCTTTAGGTAATCTACTCCCTCTCAATCCCAGCAGTAATATGGAGGTGATAATATTTACTTACCTTACAGCAGTGGTTCCCCAATGAACCTGGGCCACAATGTCCCTGAAGCCTCTTCTTCCTGGTCCAAGATGGAGACACCCAAATCTTATGAATTTTGTGAGCTCCAAGATGGCGGTGCCTGGGAGGAGAGGCAACTGGGAACATCCTATGGTACCCCTGTGAGTGTGCCTCGACACCCTAAGATATTGTGATGCACACTTTGGGAAAACCTGCCTTACAGTGTTCTTTTAGTATTATATAGTAATTTAATTTAAAAGATGTATGTATTGCCTTTCCTGTGTTCAAGGCGGTGCACAACATAAGAATGAAAATACAGAGACATAAGCATAAAACGATTGGAACGGCAGACAACAGCATAGGAGCCAACTGTAATTGAAAACCAGCAAAACATAAAAGAAATAACATGAAAGCAGCAGCAGAAGATAAAAAAGGCTCCCAGGAGTTTCCTCCTCCCTCCTCAAATTATAACAAGGTGATACATGTGAAGCACTTTGCACTCATGAAAGCGTTCTACAACTGCTAATTACCAGCTTGTGTGTGATCATACCAGGTGGATTTGATGTTAAAAGTACATTCATTCTTCCAAGTAAGCGTTTTGTAATGTTTGAAATGGCCGTTACGTAGCAAGCATCTACCAAGTTTTAGGATATCTGACTTCCTGAATGATAGCAGAATAATAGGCATGCCTGTGCTATGGACTGAATTAACAGTCAATGCTTTTTGAGTTGCAGGTGTTATTATATAGTAAGGTGTACTTATTATATAAGTACAGTCAAGATTAAACAATGTCTTAAACATTCCGTATTTTAAAAATCTGAAATGGTTCTGTTCAGTTTATCAATCAATCAATCAATCAATCAATCAATCAATCAATCAATCAATCAATCAATCAA
>JAJKFI010014349.1:0-32500 GCA_029204185.1 Lerista edwardsae
ACTGCTGACCTAACTCCAGGTTTGGATTGTGCCCTCAGTTTATTGTTAAATGTTGTGAATGTATAATAGTACTGGGTAGGCTGCACTCCCCTAATTGTCCTGATTTTGAATTATCTTGCATTGAATTGAATGATCTTGTGGATGTATCCCAAGAGAGGAAGGCCAACATGACTGCCTCTAAGGCTCCTTAGAGTTGGCATCAGAGGGTGGCCAGGTTGGGCCCATTAGTTCCCCAGGGCCTGTCTGGTAAAGTCCTGAAGCCGCCGCCACCACCACTCCAGCACCCAGTTTTACTTGACAGCAGTGGAGTGAAGAAACACTGAGCATGTTTCTGCCTCCTCCCAGACTGAGCAAGCTGATTGGTCAGGAGCTGGAAGAAGTGGTGTACTAATCATGCTTCCTCTTTCCATTCCTGGACCAATCAGGCTGCTTCTGCAGTGGTCATGGTCTCTGGGGTGATTAATCAGGGGTGGGGAGCCAGAAGTAGTAGCATGCTGCTTCTTTCTCTATTCCTCACACAACTGGGTTGCTCACCATGGAGAGCAAGCTGATTGTCCTGCGCGGGAGTGGGAATGGAGGAAAAAGTGCTTGTGGCCAGTTTGTCCTGGCCTGCCCCCCCCTCCCCCCAACACAGGTGAGTTTTCCATTGGTTTGCTTGCTCTAGCCAACAGACATAAGCAGAAAGGAAGAGTTGGGGAGCAGATGGTGGCAGGGGCTTTGCAGTGGGCTGAGGAACTATCCCTGCCCAGAAGTTTGTTTACTACAAGACTCTTCTTTATAATATAGGTAGGCTCACAAAAGCTGCTCATTTCTTGACATCATTTGGGAGCATCTCACTACAGCAGAATGGAAAACTCACTGCCTATAGAAAATAAAGAAACTGAAGGTGTTGGCGTAGTAGCAAAATATCTACCCAGAAACAAAAAAAAGGCAGTGAAGATCAAGCTCCTGCTCTCTCTAACCTAAAATGTGGGGTTTTCCCCTAGCTTCACACCTCCTGGCTAAAATTTTTAAGCCAATGCCACCGCCCCATTTTGCAAGGCAGGAAGATGCTGTAGCCAGGCAGGGCTGGTGCCAGGCTATTTTGCACCCTAGGCAGGGGTAACTATTACCAAAAATGCCACTTTCATTAAAAAAAAACCATAGAAATTTTTCACAAAAAATTATAATTGTATGCCATAACACTATTGTGGTTTATTGTATCTTAAAATAAAAATATACATTGCCAGATACATTTTTACATGGGTTAAAAAACCAATCTGCAAAAAACTGAGCCCCTCAAAGGTCAGTACTGCACCCCTCTGAGATCTGTGCCCTAGGTGGCTGACTAGTTGGCCTAATGAAATCACCAGCCCTGTAGCCAAGAGTAACTTAGGCCAGGCTTACAATATAGCAGAGGTGGCCAAATGGTGGCTCAAAAGCCATATACAATGTGCGGTTTGCAGACATATGTTGGCTAAGCTCCTTTCTGCACCACAATATAAAAGGTGAAATAAAAAACATTTCAAGCTTTAAATTTACCAGGTATAAACTGAGAGTCAATTGGATTAAGAAGTACATTTAATGTTAAGCAAGCTGGGTCACCCCTGCAATATGGTCCATCACTAATGTTTCAGGTTGGAGGTGAAGCTGAAACTGGGATAATTTCCAGCCTAAAACTTCCTTATATAAAGCACATCTCCAGGCAGCAGCGGTCATTCTACTTAAATGACGCCCTCAGACTTTTTTCTGCCCAAATTCAGTCTCCATTTCATGCAGATGTGTGTTGCTTTTAATAGTTGAAGAATATTTTTGATTTTTTTTTCTACATAATACGATTTAGGTTACAAAGAACGGAAATTCCAGTTTTTGCCTTCAGGGTTGGAGGTAGCTGCCGAAACCCCTCGATTTCTTTTGTTTTTCACTGTTCTTTCATAGTTTTCCGCCCTGGGGAAGGTTAAAACAAACAGATGAGTGGCTCTAACAGTGCAATGCTATTTCCAATACTATTATACAGTGCAATGCTAACAGTGCAAACCTACTCAGAGGTCGGGCCCATTCAATTCAGTGGGACTCACTCCCGGAAAAGTATACAGAATTGTTGCCTAAGAGAACCAGGAAGTACCATCTCAAAGTACAGGATTGAGCAAGGAGGTTGAGTCACCAGCTGTTTTCCCCAAGCTGCTTATATACACTGGAGAAGGCATGATGTCATTTTCTTGAAGCCATGGGTATACTAATATGGCTGACTCAGATCTTTCCCGCCAAGGAGGATTGCCGCGAATTCACAAATAAAAATCTCCCTGCACGCGTGTAAAAGTTAATCTCAACGTCTTTAATCATGCCTGCGTGTTCTGTATACGGGTGTGCGAATTGCTGTACGAAAAATGGGATTTAATTTCCACGGAAAGATTCATGTATTCCCATTACATCGGTTCAATAAAACTACAGTTCAGTGAGTGCATTATTTTTGAAGCTGTGTAATTTCTTGTTGTTCCTAGCAGTCTTATTCACCATTTTCTGACACCCACTGTTGATGGTCTAGAAGGAAAAAAAAAATGTATTCCCCCCTCCTTTTTTCCCCCTTCCCGTTTACACTTTTTTCCCACCTTCCATTTTCTACTGTAATATTTTCAAAATTCTGAACATTAACAGAATTTGGTTTTTTTTGGGGGGGGGAGTGAGTGTAGAAGTTAAAAAAATACTCTTAATAGTCTAGAAGTAAAAAAGAATTACTCTCATATTGACAACTACTTGTGTTATGAAGAGATTTTAATGTAATTTTCCTACTGTAATACTTATGAAATTCTGAACATTAACAGACATTTTTTTTATGGGGCATGGCCGTTTTATTTTTGCTTGTGTAGATTTCAAAAAATAAGTCTGTCAAAACAGTGCAATCTGAGTTTAAATAGACAGCAAGTAGCATTTCGTCAGGTATGTTCAGTAATATAATTATGAGGAATTTAACCTTGTAAGTGCATATTAAATCATAATAAGTTTACCAATGATGTTTCTACATGATCACATGTTTTCGTACGTTTCGTACGTTATTTTCGTACGTTTTTATTTTTATTCAGTCCTAAACAGTACCAGAAAAGCAATCTGAAATGCTTGGAATGAGCATTGTTTTGAGTATGCCAACATGGCTGCTAAACCCGCCCCCTGGCTTCAATTCGGCAGCATTACTTCTTAAGGGAGGGCTTCTCCAGTGTATAATAACTCCATGGTTTTCCCTCTCTAGCCATAGAGGTATTATATTTCACTGGAGGAGCCATGACATCACAGACTTGAAGATCATTGCCGCGAAGGAGGATTGCCGCCGCGGCGTCACGAATAAAAATCTCCCTGCCCGTGTGGTAAAGTTAATCTCAACGTCTTTAAGCATGCCTGCGTGTTCTGCATACGGGTGCACGAATCGCTGTACGAAAAATGGGATTACTTTGCACAGGTACTTAAAATCATTGTGATTCGTTGCTACAGAAAAATATTACTTCATAAAGTATGCAGCCCTTCACAAACTGAAGTAGATATGAAGAAATAAAATAAAAATAAATTCCCCCCTCCTTTTTCCCCCCTTCCCGTTTACACATTTTTTTCCCGCCTTCCATTTTCTACGGTAATATTTTTGAAATTCTGAACATTAACAGAATTTGTTTTATTGGGGGGTGTGTGTGTGTAGAAGTTTAAAAAAATACACTTAATAGCCTAGAAGTGAAAAAGAACTACTCTCCTATTGACAACTGCTTGTGTTATACATTGAGAGATTTTAATGTAATTTTCCTACATATTTATCTGATTTTTGCCCAACCTCCCCTTTTTTTCTTTCCTTCCCGTTCACACTTTATTTTTGGTTGTGTAGATTTCAAAAAATAAGCCTGTCAAAGCAGTGCAATCCGAGTTTACATAGGCAGCAAGCGGCATTTCGTCCGGTGTGTTCAGTAATATAATTCTGCGGAATTAAACCTTGGAATTGCATATTGAATCATAATTAGGTTACCAATGATGTTTCTCCACGATCACACGGTGTTATTTTCGTGAGTTTTTACTTCAGGAGTAAACAAATAAGTCCGAAACATCATGCGAAAACCCATTTGAAATAATTGGAATGAGGATTGTTTTGGGTGTATTTACGTCACCGCTAACCCCGCCCACTAGCTTCACTTTCTGCTCATTCGGATAACAAGAAGGGCCGGGGGTTGTCTCTAGCCAGCTTTCCCTATCGCGATGCTTCCGCGGGAACTGACTTGGGTTGCCTTTCCGCAGGAGGCAGGCACGGGGCGTCTTTTCCGTGGCGCAAAACTTTCGCGTCCGCAAAACATTCGTGGCGTCATTGGGGACGTGCCCGACGAAGCAGACGGGAAGGGCGGGAGCGCCGTTTCTCCAGGGCGGCAATGGCTGCGTCGAGTTCGGGCGGGCGGCGGCGACAGCAGCAGCAGCAGCAGCAGCCGCCGAAGGCGGTGGGGCAGGAGGAGCTGCGGCGGCTGATGAGAGAGAAGCAGCGCGAGACGGCGGGGAAGAAGAAGAAGATCGACTCGCCCTTCGCCAGATATCCTGAGCCTGCTCGCCCCCCCCCCCGGACGGGCGCCGTGGCGTCCCCTCCCCTGACCCCAGGAGAGGGGAAGCGGCGTCCTTTCTGCCTCTCCTCCGCTTTACAGTGGGCGCCTGGGGGGGGGGGCGATCCGCCTGTGCGCGAGACGGCGCTTTGCAAGGCGCTGTGATGGGTACTGTATTCTGTAGGCAGGCGACTCTTGCGCCTCATAAGCAGAGAAAACCAAGAAGAGCTTAGAGGAAGGGGCCTGGCTCTCATCAGGCAGAGTGGTGCTCAACCTGAGTTTGCACTCTACTTTGAAAGCCACCGATGGAACGAGAGAGCAAGCGATTTTTCAGCACAATCATATGCATGTCTACTCAGAAATAAATTCCATAGTGTTCAATGGGCCTTACTCCCAGGAAAGAATGCATAGGATCGCAGCCTTTGCTCCTCTGGCCTGTTCCTTCCCTGGTCCCTTCTCGTCCCTTCTCCTCCCCTGCAACCTCAAGCAAACCTCTAGGTGTGTGGGTGAGGTGGATCTCCAGATTGTAATCTGGTGGCAAGCATATGCAGGAGTGAAGAGGAGCAGAAAGTTAATGTTTGATTCCCCTCCCCCCACTGCAAAACTGGCTTGTAAAGTTTCCTTTCTTGTTTTCTCTTTTGTGACTTCTCATTGAAGCTACAAACTGTTCCCAAACTGTGAGCAGTGAACTGCTGTCCCCTCCCATAAAACGGTAGGACCACGATGGTCAGCGAGCAACATTAATGAGCTACCTCTACTAGCCATACTACTTACTACACTAGTATAGGAGTGTAACACTTTTTACCATTGAGTGGGCTGGAAGGTGCCTTGATTCAGGCCATCTGGCTTTGAACACTTCAGAGAGATGTCTCCTGGCTTCAGAAGCTCACCTAAACACTTTTAGCAACTCATATGTACTGTAACAGCATTTTTAAATAGCTAAAATATGTATTATTAAATTTCACATCACTTAAAAGAAATGTTTGTTGTGTTATTTTACACTAGAATGCTGCCTCTCAAAATTCTATTAAAGAAATGTTATAGCCCAGAATTACAGGTTTGAGGTAAGAACAGATTTTGAATTTCCTTAACTTCAAACTTTACATATAACAGTTTGGGGAACATAAACTGCTCTCTGTGCAATGTGCCTGTGAAGAATGAACTGTTGTGGCAAACGCATGCTCTTGGGAAGCAGCACAAAGAGGTAAGAAGCATGTCTGCCCTTGGTAGGATGTGGTGACTGTATTCAGATAAGCCAACAGTCTTGTGGCAACTTAATCAACTTATTTCAAGATAGCTTTTTGTGAATGATTGTCTGCTTCCTCAAATGCATGAAGTGAAATCTTCCTATACCCAAGTATACATAGGCGGGTATGTATACATGGGTACAGGAGAAAAAATGAAAATAGAATGAATTTGCAAAAGGAAAAGAAACAAGGCTGATTTGTTATAAAAAGTAGATAACGAGAGAGCCAGGGTGGCATAGTGGTTCTGGAGTGGAGATCCAGGTTCAAGTCCCTGCTCAGCTCTGTATCTTCCTGGGTGACTTTGCCCTCCACTGTAGCATGTGACGCAATGTTCCTGGTAGTCCTGCAAAGCCTTAATGGAGGCCCCAGAGGACTCTTCTGTCACATCAGGACGGAAACCCACCCTGTTAGCGTCCGAGATCTACAGCCTCAGAATGGTCCATGGAAGTGACTCAAAGCAGACCAGAAGTAGTAGGAGGAAGGGGAAGTTTAGGGGGAAGTGATCATGAACTGCTAGAATTTTCAATCTTATGGGAAACAGGTAATATACAGTGAAACCTGTACTTTAGATTTCAGAAAGGCTGATTTTAGTAAGCTTAATGATAGGTAGGATCCCATGGGTTGATGTACTTAGGGGAAATCTCCCATCAAGATGGGTGGGAGTTCCTAAAGAAGCAGCTTCTTCAGGCAGTCAAAAACAATTCCTATGAAAAAGAAAAGGGAAAGATACGTCAAAAAGCCAGGATGGCTGAACAAGCATCTTAGTGTTGAGTGGATTAAAAAAGACATGTTATAGAAAATGGAAAATAGGACTGATCACCAGGGAGCTGTACAGCAAGGATCAGAAATGCTAAAGCTCAGTATGAGCCGAGGCTGTCCAGGGATGTCCGAAACAACAAAAAGGGATTTTTCAGGTGTTTCCAAAGGAAGAGAAATGAGAAATTGCTTCTCAATAACAATGGCCAATTGGTTTCTGGTGACAAAGAGAAGGTGGAGCTGCTCAACTCACACTCCTCCCTCTTCTCTTAGAAGGAGGACTGTGCAAATGTGGATGCTGGATCCTTGGCCAATAGGGGGAAATGCGTACATCCCCACAGAGGTAATAAACACCTGCACAACATAGATACGCAAATTAAGATGGACAGGGAACTTGTCAGGAACAACCTAACTGGCCTAATTGAATTCAGATCATTTGGACCAGATGAGTTGCATCCTAGAGTACTAAAGGAACTTGCGGATGTACTTGCAGAGCCCCTGTCAATTATCTTTGAGAAATCCTGGGGGACAGGGGAGATGACACTAGACTGGAAACGGGCTAATGTAGTCCCAATCTTCAAAAAGGGGAAGAAGGAAGACTCTGGAAATTACAGGCCTGTCAGTCTGACTTCAATACCAGGGAATTTATTTGAAATACCAGGGAATATATTTGAACAAACGATAAAACATACTATCTGCACACACCTAGACAACAACTTCATGATTAACAGAACATGGATTTGTCAAAAACAAATCTTGCCAGATAAATCTCATTTCCTTTTTTGATTGACTAGCTTACTGGATGGTGGGCATGCTGTTGATGTGTTTTATCTTCAGTAAAGCATTTGACAAGGTTCCACATGACATCTTAATCAGCAAGTTGGTAAAATATGGGCTGAATTAAATCATTGTTAGATGGATTTGCAACTGATTGCATAACTATACACTAAGAGTGAACATCAATGGCTTTTGCCTCAACCTGAAAGACAGTTTCAACTGGAGTGCCCCAAGGCTCTCTCTTGGGCCTGGTTCTCTTTAACATCTTCATCAATGATTTGGATGAAGAGATACAAGGGGACCTCATCAAATTTGCAAATGACACCAAACTAGGAGGAATAGCAAACACAATAGAAGACACAATAGAAAACTGGAAGACACTGACAAAATGGAACACTGAGCTGAAATGTATAAGATGAAGTTCACAGGGACAAATGCAAGGTTCTACACCTAGGCAAAAATAGCCAAAGACGCAGGTATAGAATGGAAGAAACCTGGCTTGGCAGCACAACATGCGAGAGGGATCATGGAATTGCAGTGGATCACAAGATGAACATCAGTCAGCAGTGTGATACAGCTGCAAAGATGCTAACGCAGTGTTAGCCTGCATTTAGCTTCCAAGTCATGAGAAGTTGTGGTTCTACTTCATTGGTGAGATCTCACCTAGAGTCTTGTGTTCAGTTCTGGGCACCTCAGTTCAAAAAGGATGCAGCCAAACTGGAGCAGGTTCAGAGAAGAGCAACGAAGATGATCAGGGGTCTGGAAAACAAGTCTTATGAGGAAAGGTTGAGGGAACTTGGTATGTTTAGCTTGGAGAAGAGATGGCTGAGAGGGGATATGATAACACTCTTCAAATACCTGAAGGGCTGTCATAAGGAAGAAGGGACACATTTGTTCTCATCTGCCTTTGACAATAGAACTAGGTCCAATGGGTACAAACTGCAAGAGAGGAGATTCCGGTTGGACATCAGGAAGAATTTCTTGATGATAAAGGCAGTTGGAACAGATTGCCGAGGGAGGTGGTAGATCCGCACTGGAGACCTTCAAGCAGAGGCTTGACAGGCACCTGCTGGAGATGCTTTAGGAGGATTTCTTGCTTCAGGCAGGGGGTTAGACTAGGTGACCTTGTAGGTTCCTTCCAACTTTGATTCTGTTACCTTGCTCTGCCCACCATGTGACTCAATGCATTTGCCATATTAACCCATGTATAAGTCAACCTCCGGTTTTCTGGGCAATTTTAAGGCATGAATTTTTCATACATGAATATATATAGTAGGTATATTTTTGAAATATTGTGATTGGGTATTTATTGGATGACCACCACCCCTTTCTTAAAGGATTCTGCTAGTCTTTTTGTTTAACTTGCTATGAATCAATAATTTTATCTGAAATTGTTTAACAGCAGCAAGACTATGTATAGCTATTTATATCAAGGAACCAGAAATGAAAGGTAGGTTCAGAAAGCATGGAACATAACAATGAGAAAAATTACTTCTATGCTGAAATGGAGATAAACCAGAATAAGATTTGATATATTTAGAAATACCATAGATTGATTTTGTATTGTCTAGAATGGTCTCTTAGCATATATTTAGCAATATAGAAAATAAAATGGACAAATGTCTTTTTTGTTTTGTTTTGCAATGTAACAGTAATAGATTAGATTTGATTTTGGTTTTCTATTCAAGTCTGAAATTTAAAATGTGATAATGTCTTTGAAATGATTATTATAATGGGAAAAGAAAATTACTCCTTTCATAGACAATCCAGTAGTCTTTTAAATTTATTTGCATTACATAAAAGTAGTGTTCTCCAACTTGTCACTTAGTGATGTTAGACTTTGCACATGTTTGCTTATTCACAACTTTGCCAGGAGTATGTTTAGCTTGTGAAAAATATAAAATAATTTCACATTCTATATTGTTTCAAATTCTTTTCCCCAGAAACTTGCAGGATTAAAAGACCTTAAACAGGCAGTGCCAGGTCCTATTCCTACCTCTTCTCTCAAAAGGAAAACTGCAGATACAGACTCTTTGGAACTAAAGAAGGTGAAAGGTATAGAAATACTATATGCAAAGTTTGCTGGATTGAACCTTGGAATTGTTTTATGGCCCAGTTCCCCCCCTTTTTTTCAAATACTGAATCGCTCGCAATTCTTGCATCTATGTTCTTGACAAAAGCAAACTTGGTTCTGACATGAGGAGTATGCTTCTGCAATTGTCAGTGGTGTCCACCAATAATTAATTATTCAGGGGGTGGTCAACAGCTTCTGCTACATTAGCCTGTGTGACAGCCCCTGCTCTTTAGACCTCTGTCACATGCTGACCACATCATGATGCTGCATAGTATCTTTGTCTCGCCTAGCTTAAAAGCTAGTGTAACCAGTGGAGGTGAGAAAAAGCAGAAAATCCAAATAGTGTTTGTAGCTTGGATCACCACTTCTTTTGGAGAAAAGGGCAGTGCATGCAGCTGCTATGCCACAGGGAGAAGCGAATGTGGGACACACACAGGTGTGCTTAAATTTGGGCAACTGCTACTTAGCTCTCTTTAGGTGAACAGTTTAGTAACCAGTCATGAAACTAAGTCTCAGTAAAACCTCATTCTGTGCCTATTTATGGGGTTGGGAATATTGATGTGATTTGCTGGTATAAGCAGGGTTCCTTTGTTTGCAATATTGATGTGCTGTAAACATTTTATGAACTATTTTCACATCCTCTTAAGAATTGTTGGGTCCTCAACTTGCAGCCTAATCCTGAGCTACCTGGCTGCTGCAAGCGGGGAGGGTGGAACTGGGCGGGGAAGGAACAATGGTGGCTGCCACCACTGGATCCTGACCTCCATGTTGGACCTTGGTAGCCTGGCAGCCACCAGAGGAACCTCCAGAGAAGGGGACATTCACCCCCTTCCCCCGGGTAAGCCCGTAGATCTGCCAGTGGCTATTTAGCTGGTCCAGACTTGATGGCCTCTGTGTGTGGCCGAGTTGCCCAATATGGAGGTCAGGATCCGGTGGTGGGGGTCACCCCCGGGGGCCCCCCCCCCTCCCCCACCCAGTTCCACCCTCCTCGCCCTCTTGGAGACAGTGCAATGCCAGGGACTGGCAAACTCACTGCCTGCCGGTTCTGCATTGCCACCTCCTGGCGGTGAGCTTGGGCACTGGCACAGTGCCGGTGGTAAAGCCTTACCTCCCGTGCTTGACATACAGCACATTTGCAACACCAGTTCCCACGGTATGCCCATACCATTAGCTGAGGAAACAGTGAAGTCATACAGAACGCTGTTTTTCAGCCGCACTGAAGTCACGACTTTGAGTACCCCTTTAATACATAAACTTAGTTTTGTGTAAGTTTTTGTAGGAAATTGACACACAGTTCTGATAAAATTTATCTTTTTTCAGATGCAGGTGACCATCCACAAATTGTCGCATCTGGGTAAGTTGGGAGTTTTGAATACCTGTATTTTTTTTTCATGGTTTCATACTTTCATACCCTTCACTGACTAGATGTAGTTATAGCCTTCGTTGAGAAAATGGCTCCACAACAAGGCTGGTTTGAATGAATCTCACTTTCCTTGTGCCTGGTGCAGCGGCAGGCAGCTTTTCCTCTCTCCTCCCCCCCCCCGCCCTGCTTCCTCACTGCCAATGTCCTTGCTTGGGCCAAGCAACAGTCACCCGCACCTTGCACTACGTGCCTTATTTCTCAGCAATTTTTTTCAAGAACCTTTGCTTGATACTGGGCAGGTCAGTCCGTTTGTCTAAAACATGTCAGGCTGCATAATGGAAGTTAAGACTGCTGAGTACATAGTAAAGGCTGGGTCATTTGTAGAGCTGGCATGGAATTTCCTTCTGTTGAGATTTGGTTAGTGTACTTCCAGACTTGCAGGCTCTGCCTGGCAATGCAAGAAGCCCGGGTCTGGCATCTATAACCAAGAGCAGCATAAGCAGCTCCCAGCAGTGACGACGGCTGTGCTTGCAGGCACAAAGAAGCCACAACACACATTGTGGTGCTGAAGATAAGACTTGTATTTGTTACAGCTCACAGTCAAGGTCCAAGTAAAAATAAACAGAGGTTGTTGTACATCAAGCAGCATAACAGGGTACAGCAGTTGTTTCACAGCAGAATGTTCAGGTACTTAAACAGATAAACAAATGGACAGTGTTTCACCCCTCCTCATGTTAAAGACCCACAAAGGATCTGGGACGCAGTCCTCTCTTATATACTCATCTGGCTGATCATGCTGCCCAATCCGGAGTCAGCTTGCAGCTCCATAAGAGACGTGCAGCCTTGCACGTCCCACCAAGCACAGGTGTGTCTAATCTGCATTTCTTATAGGCAAGACAGGTGCCTGGCCTGTTGCCATCAGCTCTCCACGAGGGAACAGAGACCCTAGGCCTGGGTCAGACCTTGACCAGTCCTGACACCTTCACCCCATAGGTAGCACAAGCCTATGTCTATGTACTCAGAAGTAAGCTCCACTGTTTCAGTGGGACCTACTCCCAGGTAAGCGTATAGGATTGTAGCCTGAGTGAACTTGCCTTGTGTCCATGTAGCAAAGCCTGAGTGAGAAATAGCAAAAGCAGGTGGGGAGAGAAGGGAAGGGCTGCAGGCACTGGGCAAGGGACAGCCACGCAAGAGCTCAAGTTGAGCATTCTTCTTCATTTTAATAAAGCAGTTTGCTGGGAACTGAGCTTTCACGCGTGATTTTATGTCCACAACTTTTTTGCTTTAGAAATTACAGGTAGAACCGCTTCATCTGCAGTTTTCCCATCTGCTGATTTGACTCGTCTTAAGTTCTTTTAATTAGCAGTCAGCAGTTTTTTAAAAAGCTTCTCTTACCATGGCAACCATGGCAGGCATTCTCACAAATTGCTATCAATTAGCTCTGAATAAGACTGCCTGCCCTGCCCTGCCCTGGAGCCCAGGGAAGTGTAATTAATCACTTCCATTTTGCACTTTTCCCCCTTGCTCCAGGGCACAGTGGAGAGATCTTAATCTCAGAGTCTTAACACCATGAGTTGCATTGCTAAGAGAAGCTTTCTTTAAAATGCTGACTGGGACATCTTTGTCTTTGAAAGGATGTCTTTGTTTTTTAAATGGATGTCATTCAATACTTTTTTTGGCTAACTCCCAGATAAAAAGGCTCCACCTGTATATGAAAGATATGGTTTGCAGTGTTCTTCAGCTGACTGAAATTTTGGGGAGGGACTATAGTATTAATTCACAGATACCACTTTTTGTCCTTCTTCCAGCTTTTCAGTAAGGAAGTTTTTTATGTTGATTCTTATAATGAAGAAGTTAAGCAGTCTGTATGAAACCATCATAGTTTACTGTACTGCATACTACCTTTTCTGAGGCATCCTCAAATTGATGAGTTGTAGTTACTTTATGATGGATCAAGATTTGCAAATTTTCTGTCATTTGCAGCTAATGAGTTGCTAGGTGAGAACATAGTGCTATTTAAGCAGCTTATTTAATCATGTCAGTCCCTGCTTCATTCCATTACTTCCAGCCCCCAGCAGGTGACATGAATATTATTCAGCCTGCTAAATGACACCTCTGATCTAAGCACTGGTTAACTTAGGAGAAATATCCTTTCTCTCATGGGGAGTCCCAAGCAGCTCATCACGTAAAGGTAGCTACTAGGAGGAAACCATTTGGAATGTATTCCAAATAGTTGCTTTTTATGCATCCTTGTTCATTGTTAAGGACTTGGTGGCGCTGCGGGTTAAACCGCTGCTGCTGGGCTTTCTGACTGGAAGGTTGGGAGTTCGAGACCACGCAATGAAGTGATCTCCTGTGGCTTGTCCCAGCTCCTGCCAACCTAGCAGTTCGAAAGTACCTAAAAAGGCAAGTAGATAAATAGGTACTACTCTGGTGGGAAAGTAATGGCGTTCCGTGCACTTTGGCGTATAGTCATACTAGCCACATGACCATGGAAGCTTGTACTCAGACAAACGCCGGCTCTACAGGCTTAGAAACAGAGATGAGCACCGCCCCCAACAGTCGGTCACAACTAGACCATTCAGTCATGGGGAAATCTTTACCTATTTTTTAATTCATTGTCATATGTAACATTTTGTGTTTGGAGGTTAAGGGCATTTGTAGTGGAACCTTCAACATTTTACATGTACACTGTATGTAATTCTAGCAACCAGTATTCTCCCCATGCAAAAGTTTTGAGAGACTGTGGCTCCAAACAGTAACATCTTTTTATCCAACCTTTCGCCTTGGATAGGGGTGTTTGGAAATAGTGTTTTGTTGTGTTTTTTGTTTTGTTTTGTTTTTTTGCATATCTCATGATTTGAAAGGCGGAAAGCGGTGTTACCTGTTTTTATTCCAAGTTCTCATTTTTAGTGGTTTTAAATGGTTTTGAATTGTACTAGGTAAGTAATTTAGGTAGGCAATATTGTGTCAGCAGATGCAGCCACAGTATTATTTCTAATTGGAAAAGTAATCTATTTTAATTTTTGAGAAATATCTTAAGCACCAAAATGCAGTGCATTGGTTTTTATTCAGGTATTTTCACACCAAAAAGATGGTGCTTTTATGTGCTTTTAAACACAAACACGCACCCCTAGCCTTGGATATTGACACCTCGATTCAAAGAACTGCACAACCGGTTCTCTGGGGAAGGAAAGTGGGGCATTCGTTACCACATGGGTATGCCCTTCCCTTAGCAGAGGCAGGGCCGGAACTTCATTGAAGACTCCTCCTTTTCCTGCAGAAGGGCATCCCAAAGCCCCAGTCTGGCTCTGGCTCCAGCCAGAGCAGGTTGTCTTCTTCAAGCTCTTCAGCTCTTAGTCTCCTCTTTTTCTTTTCCTCCTCTCAGAGAGAGACTCCCTGTTTGTCCCTATCCTTTCCTTGTTGCCCGTCCCCCCTCCCAGTCAGCTCAGGGTGAGAAACAGCGGGGCTCAGCAAAGGAGAGAGAGATCCGTGGAGGCCTCCCCAGCGCGAGCGCGAGGCCTCCAACTGTGCGGATGCGCATGTCGCCTCCCCTGTCTCCCTTCATTCCCTCACGCCTCTTCGATCCCGGTTGCCCGCCCCCCCCCCCCGCCAAGTCAGAGCAGGACAGGCAACAGAGGCATTCAATGGGGGAGACATCGTGTGTTGGCGGCAACCTCACCAGCCCAGCTCCGCCGCGAACGGGAGATTTTCCTTTGCCGCGCGGCCGTGTCTGTGCGCCGTTTTCCTGGACAGAGCTCCTAGTCGGTCACCCATCCAGCAACACTGTCCTCGCCTTCCTTCGCCTTGAATGAGCCGGAGATTTGCAACCGTGTCCCGTGCCTGCAGTGGTGCGACTTCTCCCCCCACACACTGGCTTCTTCAGGGATCAACACACCGCCATTTTCCCGCCCGTTTTTACCGTGCTTTTTGCACGGAGCACCCTAGTGGCGGATGGAGAGTGCGGAGGATCAAGGCAAGGAGATCGAGGGCATGGTGGAAGGCGGGATGGGGGGAGAGGACTGCCCTGGTGATCTAGAACCCCCCCCCCCCCGATCCAAGCTGTAAAAAGGGGTAAAAAGGTCAAGAAAGCGAGGCCACCAAGCCAACATCTGTGCCTCTACCCACCCATAAAATACTGCTTTGACACATTCCATGTGGTGATGAATGCCCCACTTCCTTCCCTAGAGAAAAGTGGAATTACCTGAGAATCTCCTGTTCTGGGGACAGAAAGATGGGGCATTTGGCCCGCCACAAGAAGGACAGTGTCAGCACATTCTGCCAGTTACTTTGTTAAGGGAGGTAGTTAGGGCCGGGGTTGGTGCGACCACCCCGGATTCCCAACCAGTTTCTCCATCATCGTTAATTACCTCTTAACTTTCTTGACTTTCCCTTTGTAAGAGGAAATGTTATAGTTATCTGTAGTTTAGTTGCCCAGTTGGGCATGATTGTGGAAGGACTCCAGGTTCCAGCTTTACAGATCACACTGGGGCTTTGGGATGCCCTTCCGCTGGAAGAGGAGGAAACTTCAAGGAAGTTCTGGCCCTGCCTCTGCTAAGGGAAGGGCATACCCATGTGGTGACGAATGCCCCACCTTCCTATCCCCAGAACAAGAGAGTCTCAGGTAAGAATTCCGTTTTTCTGTGAAGACACTGCGGATGTTACTACATGGCAAACATTTTTTGATACTGACGGGAGTTCTGTAGTTTGTGGGGAGGAGTCCTTTCCCCATTTAAGGGGAATGAGCAAAATAAATACCTTCGAGAAATGCCTAAATCCAACTCTGTCCAGAGTCCAACTTATGAATGAATGTTTAAGTAATGTTTGTCTTTTTTCCTAGGCTGCCAGCCGATTTTTTTGGCAAAATGAAAGAAGCAGAAATAATCTCATCAAAAGATTCAAAACATGGTATATTGCTAGGAGACTATGAGGAAGAGGAGGAGGAGGAGGAGGAGGAGGAGGAAGAAAGAGTGGAGAAAACTAAAGACAATGACTGCAAGTCTCCTTTGTTATCCATGGCTCAGAATGCAGCATTGGCAAATCCTCAGAAAGCTGAAGCTGCTGCTGCTGTAGTATCTGGTAATTTCAAATATCTGTTATAGTAAAAAATGCATTGGAGCTAACATTTACGTCAGATGGTTAGCATAATCTTTATTTTGGAAAATACTATTGTTCCCTCCTTTTAATTAATATTAATTCTTCTTGTATGTTGCACTAACTAGTCTTTCAGTGAATATCCCAGAATGTGGCTGCTTGTACGTTTGTTCATTGTTTTACCCAGTGGTGTATCTGGGGGTGAAGATGCCAAAGGCACCAAGCTGGGGAATAGCAAAATCGCTCCCAGTCCCCCTGCTTGGCACGCTGGGGTTGCGCCCCGTCACCCTTTGAACGGTGGGGAAATGCCTTTCCCCGCCACTCCAAGGGCTAAACGCACGTACTTTGAAAAAAGAAATTTCCCCATCTGCCCTCTCCTCCAGAGAAGGAACAGGCAGGTGGCAGAAAAAGCTCAGCCAATAGCTGCGATCACAGCCACTGTCAATATTTTTCCCCACCTCCCCTCCCTTCACTTAAAAAAAATGGAGGCGGAAAGCAGCTCCCAAAGCTCCGAGGGTGGCTGTGACTGGTCACCCTTGGAGCCAAGCCCTTCCTCGGCAGAGGTTGACTGTCATCGTCCTTTGCTCTTTTTAAGGAGAGGAAGGGGAGGTGCGGGGGAGGCTCTTTCCAAAGCAACAAGAGGAGCCCTCCACTGGCTTCTAGCTCTTTGGAAAACAAACTACAGGGGCAGACATTCAAAGTGAATTGCTCTGAGCATCCCCCCCTTTCCATCACTTCACGGCAATTACTGGGGGTGGGGGTGGGCTGTGGTCTTACGGTCTAGGACTGATGGCCTTGGCTCTCAGGCATGGAGAGAGCCAGGGCTGCTAGAATGAGGAGGATTCTCCGTCAAGGATCTCTCAGTAGGTGTGGCCAGCCCATTTGTGTTCAACATGTATATCTTGGAGGCACGTGGCTAGTACCTTTTGATATACATATCATGTATGAATTTTCTCTACTCTTTTTCAAAGTTTGTGGCCATTGTGCTGCCTAACAATATGCATTCTTACTCAGAGGTAAATCCAGTTGGGTCCCCAGGGGCTTATTCGCAACTGAGACTGCAATCCTATACAATCCTTACCTGGGAGTAAGCCTCATTGAACTGAGTTGTACTTCTGCGTAGACATGCATAAGATTGTGCTTAAAATGCCAATACAATTGCAACCTTAACCTGAGTGCATTTTTGTATTTTGTCTACGTTTTTTAGATTCCTTGGACAGAGCTGCAGCAACACCTCTGGTATCCCATTCTGGCTCAATACTGAAAGCAGAAACACAAGAAAAGATTGTGGAGAGGTAAAGTATCTAGTGCAAAGAGAAGACTTTCATGTGTATCATCCCTACTTAAAAAAGAGTTAAGTATTCATGGATTCTCATATGCCCAATATGTGCTCCCTCTGAATTGGTACTTAAGAAAAAAAAGTTTCATGCAGCGCAGAATGGTGGGCTGCAATACTGCCATCAAAAGCTCTCCCCATAACCTGAGTTTGATCCCAGCAGACGTCAGGTTCTCAGGTAGCTGGCTCAAGGTCGACTCACCCTTTCATCTTCCGAGGTTGGTAAAATGAGTACCCAGCTTGCTGGGGGTAAAGATGACTGGGGAAGACAATGGGAAACTACCCTGTACAACAATGTCTGCCTAGCAAACTTCAGGATATGACCACCCCATGGGTCAGTAATGACCCAGTGCTTTGCTCAGGGAACTGTTTACTTAAGAAAAAGGCACAGTCCAATGAGATGAGCCATTACATCTAATTTTAAAAGTAGTGACTTCAGAATCAAGAAACCATTACATAATGTACCTTCGGGAAACTCATTGCTATGAAAAATGGGAATCCCATTACTGTTCACTTAAACTGTGTAGTAAACTGTAAACTAAACTGCCTTGGGGACATGTTAAAAACCTTTCTGTAAAAACAAAATTACAGGTTACTTTTGCTCTCCCCACTATACTGCTTAATACTCTAGATGGGACTACATAATTCATGGTTTTAATATTCCATCTGCTGTCATACTGTTTCAAGGGAATTAAAAACTGATGCAGTTGGTATTAGCTCAGCTTAACAAATAAGCTATCATCTTAACATTTCAGGAGAGAAAATACTGCAGAAGCCTTACCAGAGGGATTTTTTGATGATCCTGAAGTGGATGCAAAGGCAAGTGAGACTTGTTCTAATAATTTCAGTTTATGTTAATTCTTTGAGGAATTAATCCAGCTAGCTTAGATTGCAATAGCTGAGTAACAGATTTGCATAATCATTGAAATGCTTCTTAGTGTCTTTCAGTAAATGATGTGGTAAAACTACAGCAGTTTCTGTGTAACCCTTAGGAGATCATTTTTGGTAGGCTTGTTCTGAATGTCTCCTATGCATTCAGATAGATAAACCATAAGATAAAATGCTTCTGAATTCTCCTGGTGGCTATATCTTTGGGTGTATTGACATAGTGTTGAATAGATTTTTGAAAAGCTTGTGCTGTCTTCCCACCTGTACTGCTAGCTTCATAGTGATGTGTCTTCTGTCATTCACTCGATTCTGAAGGCTGGCTTGGTGGGGTGTGTGGGATGGGTGACGCACTCTTTAGTTAAAGCACTCTTTCCTATATCGTAGGGATTAGACACTTCTTAAAATGAATCTAAGTTTTTTGTAAAGGTCTAAATGTGCTAGCTTCTTGTTAGTTACAAGCAGATCAGTGTGTACTAGGCAAATTCCATCCAAAGGCAGCAAAAATGTAGACATTCAGCACCCTGAGAATCACTAAGCTTCTAGTCCTTATGGTTGCAAAGCAGGTATAGAATGTAGATTGTCTGAAGCTGGAGAAAGAGGAGTTAGTAGGATTTCTGTGTGCATAGGACTTGTCCTTGTAACTAGCAAGATTTAGAATAAACAAATGTATAATTTAGTAAGTCACCAGGTTTTCGTGAAAGTGTTGTTGTTTTTTTAATGCAGAATAGCCCTTCTTGTATTTGTCACATACAACTCCCAGCATGTAGTTAGCAGTAAAGTGAAGCCATGAAAGCAAAATGAAGTGGTAGAACTCTGGGATGTCATGACTTCAGATTGTAAGCAAGTGATTACGTTCTTAATGCTCATATATTTACAAACACAACAGAATACCTCTCTGCATGTAGAAAGTTAGTACATCAGGGGAGAGGTTTAGCATAGCCTTCTACTGATGTGCTGACTTACAACATACAGAATACTGGGGGGGGGAGGTGAGGAGTTAAAAACTAACCACCATCCTCACCTATGGACTCAAGTAAAACCAGTCTCCCATCACCTATGCAGTGCATTGAATGGGCTGTGCATAATTGGCTGGTAGAAATGTCCAACAAAATCTAGTGAAAAGGTCTGTTGTTCCTGCCCTATTGTTCCATCCCTATTGAATTGGATGAGAGTTGCACAAGGACACGGTGATACTCTTAGTTGTTACAGTTTTGCTATGTCTGCTTTAGAGTTCTTAATCTTGCGTAGTTCATATTAGGTTCAATGGGGTTTGAATAGAATTTTTGTTTTTATGTACTGTGTCTGTCTCAATGTTCTTGATGCCTGACATCTCAGGAAGAGCTCCAGTGCAAAGACATTGATAGTGCAGTGCCACTTCACCACCTTACAGTGGGATCCCTTTACAATTGAATCACTTTACAATGGGCTGTAGTAGAAGAAGGTTCACTATCCAATAAGTTACTCACTTCATAATGGGCTCACTACTGCCACCAACAGGACCGGTTGGGTGATAGATATGCTAATCTGAGAAAAAATATTTTGGAAGGTATCCTGATATTGGAAGAAAGCGTCTGAGGCTACTGAAAAAGCATTCAAAATAACTTCTTTGTTAACTTTTATTATAATACATATAATGCATTTAAAAAGGCAGACCACAGCAAAAGTATTCAGTCTAGTAATGAAACAACTGCAGTGAACAAAATTAAGAAACTACTGTAGTGAAACATATATAGGAAATTACTTTTAAATGCTTTCCATCCTGTTATATTGCAGTACAATTAATCATATAGAAGTAAAGCACATAAATGGCTTGCTTTATATAGATAAAATACATCTGTGGGGTGGGGAACTCAACAATCAATGCACAAAATATAGAACGCGGATCAAAGTCTCACAAATAATTCTGAGGACACTTGTTTTTGTCCAATTGCATTGTTCTTCCTGTAAATAGAATAAAGAGAGGTGACCTGACATTACTAGCTTTCTGCCTTGTTCCAGCTTTTGGGAGTTTGCAAAGTCAGCAACCCAGAGATGCTCTTTCACTTTTAAACTTGGTAATGAAGTGGGGAAGTGAATGTTCTTCTTCATTGCTGAATTTAAAATATAGAGAGTTCATCCCTGGGTTGCAACTTTACAAGTATGGTACTCCTGAAAGCTGTAATTAGGCCCAGGTGTTCCTACCTGTTTTCCTTTGGTTCCACTTGTCTTCCCTGCTTGCTAGATGAGGATCAGGCATGTTGGTATCAGGGAGAGGGAGAGAGAGAGGAGAGCTAGGGGAAAAGGGAGGGGTGAGATGCCACTGCTACCTTGTCTGCACTTGCAGCGGTGGGATCTCTGGATCACAGCTTGGCAATTCTAAAGAGAACCAATCTGCAGAGTACAGTCTGTTGCAAAGCCTAACGAGAGTGAAGAGGCTTTCCACGAGGCATTATTCTCCTGATTTTGATTTATGCAAACTTGGAATGGCAGAAGACGTAAAAGAGTTAATAAGTCAATTAAAATCAGGAAAAGACCAGATGCAATATGTCTGGAGATCTTAAAATCAGACCCGATTGATGCCCCCGCTCTTGCTGCCCTTTTTATGATGGTGGACAGTTCTGGCTTAATGCCAGAGGACTGGACAAACCCAATTGTGATTCCTATCCACAAAAAAGGAGATCCAGGGGTGGCATCAAATTATAGACATATTCACCTTCTTTCCATAAGAACATAAGAAGAGCCCCCACTGGATCAGGCCAAGGGCCCATCTAGTTCAGCTTCCTGTATCTCATAGTGGCCCACCAGATGCCTCAGGGAGCACACAAGGCAACCAGATACGTGCATCTCGTTGCCACTCCCCTGCTGCCACTACTCGTTGCCAATCCGGCACTCCAAGGTAGCCTACCTCTGAAAAAAGGGGGTTGCACTGACCATCAGGACTTATAGCCTGTGATGGACTTTTCCTCCTGAAATCTGTCCGTTCTCCTTTTAAAGGCATCTAGGCCAGATGTCATCATCACCTCCTGTGGCAAGGAGTTCCACAGACTAATTATCTGCTAAGTAAAAAAGTATTTCCTTTTATTTTTTTTAACTCTCCCAACACTCAACTATTATAGAAATTCATTATTGGCAAATTGTATGCTAAACATCTTCTAAAATGTTCATCTGGAGGGAAACTGACATCAAATATCCCCACAAACAAAGGAGAGTAGGAGGGATGTGTATTAGCACTCATCTTATTTTCTCACTTTCTTAGGGTGCAATCCTAACCTGCACTGGAATAGGCAGGCCAGTGGGCCTGCACTGTATCTAGCACAACTTGGGAGCAGGCTGGAGCCTCCAGGGGGCAAGGGCACATTTGTCCCAGCCGCCCTGCCCCTATGGGCTACTCAGATCTGCACCCACTATATAGCAGGTGCAGGTCTGAGCACACCGCATGGCCTGGGGGTGGAGGTTTGGATTGAGTCGCCCATGATCTAGCTCCATATCTGGCAGGAGTAGACAGGCACTGTCCATGGACTGCTTTTATTCTGTGTTGATGATGTAGTGATAATATCGTGTTCTTGTCTGGGTTTAATATGTCTGCTGCATAGGTGCCTTCAGTTTATGACAATGAATAACCTCCAGCTGAACTATAAAAAATCCTTGTCTTTATGAAAACATAAATAGGAACTTAATGGTAATAGGTTAGAACTAGTAAAGTATTTTAAATATCTTGGTATCCATTTCCAGTATATCACCTCTTGGATCTTCCATTGCAAGGTGGTAGTAAATCTAGCCAATGTAACTTCCCAAGCCATCACTTGGTTCTTCTTTGTGAAAGGAAATCTGTTTGTTCCTGCAGTTCTAAAGGTCTTTAATGCTAAAGTGATTCCACAGCTATTATATGGGATCTCCCTATGGATCGGGGTTTTAAATAGTTCACTGGATTGAGTACAGGCCAATGTACCAGCCAGGGCCTGGCTGATGGCTATCAAATTCTGGCTGTGTGCGCATTATAATTATGATCCTTGCAGCCTTCTTCACCAGTTGTTCCTGGAATTTGACAGCCCAAATGCACAGAGGACAAAATCAAATCTGTTGGCTGCCTTTAGAGTCCTTAGGCATCCTTTCTCAATTCATATTGAAGTATCAAACAGAGTTTTTTATATTGAACTGCAAAATCTCCATACATTGAACTGCAAACAAAACCTGCTTTTCCATAAGTCTGACGATCCCTATAACATGGCAAAATGGCCCCATACCTGGACTCACTGCCAGGCTCCCAGAAACGCCTTTTCGCTGGCAAGATTCAATGTTTTGCCTTCCGCTGTTTTATTCATCTGTTTTAGACAGATGCTACCTCAATAATTGTACTGAGACAATTCCTCGCTCTCTCCTGTCCTCTCTGTGCTGAGGCCCTTGTGAGATATCTGGACCCTGCATTGGGAAATAGTATGGGATTCACCGACTCTGCCAAGGTTGCCTATATTCCAAGTGATATTTCTGTGGAGAAAACAGAGAGTGGCAGCTTTTTTGCAACAGGCAATGAAGTTGCTTAGTGGGAAATTTAACCTGCCTGTCTGTGAAATGTGTGTGAAATGGTTATTGTGGAATTTCTCCTGTCTTTTTTTTATGCTGTTGTTTTATGTCAATAAGGGATTGAATTGGAATTGAATTGATTTATGCATGGAAGAGATTTATGCATGTTTCTTCTTTGATTCTTGATACTGAAAGTATACCTCAGAGCTGCTCTGGTGGCTGAGTCAGGAAGTCCTTGATTAAAATCTGCCTTCAGCCATGAGCTCCCTAGGTTGCTGTAGGCAAGTCTCGCCCTCTCGCCTTCAGCCCCTCCATGCCTGCCATGTTAAGGCTATACTGTCCGTGCCTTCTGGATTAAGTGTGTAAGGAGCTTTTGGACAATCTCATGGGCTATATGAATGCTGTGAGTTAATTTTCTGCCTCTGCAATAGGTAGGAATGAGTATTCTGGTGGTTTGCAATGTTTGTTCTCTCTAGCTCTCTGCCTCCTCTTACTTATTGAATTATCACATGCATTTTTGTAGCAGTGGAGGAATTCTCTGTTTGAAGGAGATTCTGGTTCTTGTCCATAGTCGACCATTTCTCCCTCTTGCAAGTGGTTAAGTCTTTAGCCCATTTCAATTTCCAGCATCTTAGCTAATTCTTGTTAATATAGGAATTAACATGTTATTTACTTTGGATGAGACCAGAAGATTTCTAGTGGCCAAGCATAGAGCAAAGTAGTTTAGACATATTGCTAAACAGTCAGCATTGTGACTTTCGGTGGTGGTGGTGGTGGTTCACAAGCTCAACATTCTATGATATGGAGATTAATTAATACAAGCCCTCACACTGCTAGATGCCTCATTCTTGTTGGTCTCTTAAATATTTTGTTCTAGCAAACTCCATCAGTTATTCCTTGGTCTGGACTGAAATCTGTTAAATACAAATTGGTAGGGCATGACTTGGAGTGAAGTTTTTTAAAAAGGAAGTAGCTTTGAATTGTCTGGATTGATTGCTCTATAGTGTCAGCACTAGAATTCTGCCGTGTGAACTAGATGCAGAACCAGTGCAAAATTGTTAGTGAGAACTGCTCTTCATGAACACTGAGGCCTTGCTTGCTTCCTAGGTGCGAAAAGTTGATGCACCCAAGGATCAGATGGACAAAGAATGGGATGAGTTCCAGAAAGCCATGCGACAAGTCAACACAGTAAGTTAGTGCCTCCTGTCTGAGTTGCTTGCAAATGCCTCTAAATGCCAAACTGGAACTTGGTAGTGATTTTACAAGTATATTTCCCTGCCTGGCCCAATATGTATTAAATTGATTCTATAAATTAACTGCAGTCTGTCTTTTTCCTCTAACAACAATGATGTGAAGAGGTTTTTAGTACTAGATAATCTAGGGAATAATAATTGTAATGATGGGGATTGCTCCTGTTGCAGCTTGACTTCAAAAAATTCTATTAGTGTAATTTGTATAAAGGAATGTAGCACTTATATTTTGTAAGGCTAGATTGCAGTGGCATCTTCTGTCAATTTCTCAGTTGTTTAAATTGTGGTTCCTTTTATTGATAGAAGCTTGATTGTATTCAAATTCTATCTTTCTTAACCCAAAGTGTCTATATCTGGCAAGAGTTTTCTAACTTTGAAATAAATTTACCATTGCTCTATGTCATTTTATTTGGAGATGTTCCTCATGTCTCCTGCTGGCTATGTCTGTGGTCTTTCTATGGACTGTATTACTCCAGGTGACATTATTAGATCCAGGTGTATTAGATCCAGGTGACATCCAGCAGCTTCACTTTGTGCCCTTGTTTTCGCTTTCAATCGAAATGTTTGTGGAAAATTGCCCATAAATGATTTTTTGAGAGAAAACGATCATAGAGCAATTGTTGTCCTTTTCTGAAAAGCAGTCCGTGCTATAGACGTGGCAGATGTTCATATGAGTGGTGGACACATTTTGTGATGCACAAGGGCTCCTCTTGGTTATATGTTGACCAGTGGCTGCACGGCATCTCCAAGACATTCAATTTTGAGAAAGTATATGCTGCAAGAAATAACAGGTTAAAATATATTTTGAAAATCAGAGGAGAAGTTTAATAAATGAAGCAAAATTCCAAAATCTGATTTTCATCATTGCACTGCTCAAATTGCTACAGCGTCCTAAGAACTTTTGGAGTTCGGTGCTTGGCTTAATCAGCTTCAGAATGTTTTACTGTGATGAGCCATTGAAGACGGCTCCTTTTCTTTCAGTGGCTGTAAAATGGGAGCAGGTTGCAGAAGTACCTTCTCTGTCCCTAAAGTGAACTGCCACCTCACTTCTGCCTTAAGCGTGGTTAAGATTTGATTAATCTCAAATGAATGATTCCTCTTTGCCAGGAATTAAATATGCCTAACTTCTGGTGAAACAGACAACCTGATCAGCCCTGACTTGTGTTAGCAGCTGCGCCAATGTAGCTGCTCTTAATGTTGGTAGCCTCCTTTAAGCCTGAAGGTGAGAGAGTATTCAATGTGGTTAGCGCCTAACGTTCATTCTCTTTTAAGTAGGAAGGACTTACCCAACAGAATTGATTTTAAAACTATTTATTATCTTGTTTTGGAAAATGATACCCCATCTTTTTGGAATTAGATTTCAGAAGCAATAGTAGCTGAAGAAGATGAGGAAGGGCGACTTGATCGTCAGATTGGAGAAATTGATGAGCAGATGTAAGTAGATAATGTGGTGTGTGTTTTCAAAAAGAGTTGATACATTTTAAATAACACTGAAACAGCATAAGCTGCCCAAAATGCATATATCATGTTTTAGATTTGGCCAATATATGTGCAAATGCTTTTCAGTCATAGCTGCCTACAGTGGAAAATGATGCTTCCCCCTCCCTATTGTTTTGGAATTGGATTTCAGAAGCTATAATAGCTGAAGGTGACTTCCTTTCCTACATAAAGAACTCAACATCCTGTGCCTGGATGATACAGATTCTGAAACTTGCACATATCATGCATAGAAACAGCACAGAGCCTTGTCGCACCTAAGAGGCTAGCTTACAGCATGAGCTTGAACCCACTCCGTGAGGTGTTCATGAAGAATCTAATCCACAAAAGCTTAGGCTTGAATAAATAGGTATTCATTTAAGGAGCTGCATAGACTAAGCCAGTGATGGCAAACCTGTGACACGTGCGTCAAAGATGACGCACCATGACGTTTTGCATGACGCACAAGCATTTGCTAACATCCAACAACTGGGGTTTTTTTACTCAGATTTCATTCATTCATTCATTTTTATTAGATTTGTACTCCTCCTTTCTCCCCAAAGGGCACTCAGATCATTTTTGTATTGATTTGACGTTTGTTTATATATAATGCATAACCCCATGCATGATTGGACAGGGGTTTTTTAATAAATGAAAATGTACATAATTATTCTTTTATTTGAAGCAAGAAGTGACACACCAGCAGACTCAAGTTAGGCATTTTTGACAAAGCAAGCTCAAAATGTTTGCAATCACAGGACTAAGCAGTTTTGCCTAATTCTACCATACTCTTCTGTTTTTGTTAGATATGGTGGGGTGGGGAGGGATGCAACAAAGCTGTACAGTGCACAGAATCCCTCTTTCCTGACTACTGGAAATTTTATCCAGCAGGTTCTTTTGCTTCTAGATTTCACCAGGCATTGATCACACATTTTCAAGCATTTCATTGCAATAATAAGGGTTAGAAATGCACTTTTAAAAAAGAGATGGGCAGCCCAATCCTATGCTGCCTGGGTCCCATAGGAGCCGCGGTAGCAAAATAACTACTGCCATATCCTACGGGATCTGAAGCAGTCGCCTGGGACTCCTCAAGTCTCCACCAGGTATTTTGCTGGTGGAGACTCAAGCAGCTTCACAGCGGGCTGCCCAGCCCAATGTTGGGGTTGAAGTTCTGGCTGTGGAAGCCACCTCTGGCCCAGATCAGGCCCAATTCCCACCCCCCAGTTCTGGCCCCTTCCCCCATGTCCTGATGGGCCTTACCGCGGACTGGTGCCGCCCCAGTGCAAATGCTCTTTCCTCTATGGATGCCATAAAAGTGCTCTGCAGCACATTTACGACACTCAGAGCCGGCAGTGTGGCCCATCGCATTGGGGCGAGACATTCTTTTTCAGCCATCCCATTCTACATCTGTTCTGAGCCTCAAATACATCAAGTTATTATATGAAATCAAGTGATAGAATTTATAGATGGATCCTGTGATTTCATTTCTTGAGGGTTCTATAATTGGTTAAATATTTGGCACAATTTTAAATTTCTGGTAATCCTGTTGTCTACAAATATGTTTAAGTGAGAAGTTTTTCATGACTTTCAGTTTGTCAATTCCAGAACTTTTGATCATTTTGGAGTGAGAGGCAAACTTTCAGATTAATTTTGGGTGTAGCATGTTTCCATATCTGATTCTGACAGGAAACGTGTCCTGGACCAAGTTGAAATCATGTTGTCTTGTCAGACTCTTCAGCCACACCCAAACAATGAAATACATCAGTCTTGCCACTTCTTACCCTATTGTCCACAACTTAAACACATCCTTAAGTGAAGATGCAGGAAGCTTCTAGAAGTATGTAAATAAAACTAACAATGTAGAAGGTCATCCTTTATATCTAGTTTTGATTTTTAAATCAAATCAGCTACACCTTAGTGGTCAAAAATCAGCTAAGGAACACCCTTTAATCTCTGGTCCAAATAGCTGTTGGTGAATTCATTTTCCTTCCTATAGCAAACCAATTTTGGTCAGGAGAGTCTTAAGTATGGTACTGTACATCTTTAGCTTACAGTTGCCAGCTCTCAAACTGACATTAGTGTTCCATAAAGGTTTTACTATCAGATCAATGATATATCAGATTTTTGTTTCTTCAGTGTTTCATGAACAAAGTTTGTGATTTATTTTGTTTGATATGCATGCAAGTATTCAGTTTTCCTGCCCTCTGACTCAGAAGTGCCACTCAAAGTAGAAGCACATTCTTTAAGCGTACACAGCTGAACTTAGACAAGAATAGTTATTAGTAATTTCTACGTGTACAATTTATATAAAGGTTTTTGGAGTATAGACCCCCCTCAAAAAAAAGATGCAAAATACTGTGGTCTGGGGCCAAGGGTTTGTAATATTTATTGCCTAAAATCCATAGCTTTGCAACTGTGTTCTTGGGAGCCCATGGAAGAAGTTACAAGTCTTCTGAGGGAGAAGATGTCAAGATGGACACGTCTTCAAAGATAACTTGCCAACTACTGTACTCTTCCTCTTTTGACTACGTGAATGTTGGGTGTTTTCTGAGCATGCATGTGGTTGATGGTGGTACCCAACATGCCAAGCCACTACTTTGTGGGAACTGTGTGTGCACCCTACAATGTGCATGGGAGTTGCTCAGGTCATCTGTGACAGTTCTGTGCAAGTGTTCCTTAGCAGAAAAAAAGCCATATGAAAAGTGTTTCCTGAAGATTGAAAACTGCCTAAGAAGGCAGAAGTCTCCATGCAACTATAATAACTCCCCCCCTCCCAATGACAGAAAAGCCATTTGAAAAGAACTTGGAGCTGAGTTTGTTTTATCTTACTGTAATTTATTTTAAATCATGGATATTTGGGCTTTTTCAGAAATGTCATAGGTTTGAATCGACCACATCATTGCATGCCGAGAAGCCACAGTTCTTACAAAGGCATACGTGAGATGGGTTTGTTGAAAGATTCTGTGACTTCCAGCACACTACTTCTTCAGCTGATGGCAGTAAAGAACTGCAGTATGCTTAGGCGGGAAAGAAGATCAAACTAATTCATTTTTATCTTTCCCTAGTGAATGTTTCCGCCGTGTTGAACAGCTGCGTGACCGGCAAGAAGTAATGAAAAATAAGCTGAAGGAAGCCATTAAACTAAGAGCCACACATGCCAAAGATGATGAAGATATGGGTAGTGATGATGAAGGGGAATTGCAGGACTTGCTGTCTCAAGACTGGCGGGCAAAAGGCACTTTGTTGTAGTGCCATGACAAAGTGAAAATATTGGTATTGATCAGCCACACTTCTGCTAAGTACTTCGTTAAAGAATCCTGCAGGTGTTAGTCAATTATATATATATATATATGGTTACGGACATAGGAATAGGCTGTAAAAAGTAAAATGTAAAAAGTTGTAAATTTATAAAATGTGTTTTATAAAGCCAATAGTAGTTTTTCTATTAAAATCCACTGGGGGGGGGGGAGAATTCACTTATACATCCAGCATTGCTTACACTTCATCAGGAGTACATCATCAAAGTGCTTGTTCTTGTTAGCAGGCTTATGTAAGCAAGTGTGGGCCTAGCAATTGGGACCATACTGCAGTACTAACCAGGGACGTGAGACTAAGCCTGGAAGCAAGCAAATTGCCTAGACTCGGTCAAGTGGCTTGTCCTAGTGTTGTAGACTTTTAAGCTTCATACCTATTGTAAGCTATCTTTGAAACACTTTTGTTTCAAAAGTGATTTGCAGTTTGGCATCCCCCCCATGCCAAATTGCAAATCACTTTGGAAAAAGTATGTCAAAGTATGCTGTTTGAGGAAAATAAGCATAAAGCTCACAGAATCAGTTGTCATGGTTCTGTTGGTCTTGGCCAAGGGTTAGGGTTATACACAAGTTTCCCTGTGTTGCTTATGAAGTAATAGATCTGACTTTGTTCAGCTCCTGTGCTCCCTAAATTCTTTTCATCTACAGATTTCCAACGATTAGTGATAGATGCTGCTTAACTTGTATGTATATTACCATCTAGTAAAAACCCAAAATTCAATCAAATTAGTTCCAGCTAGACAAAACTATAAGCTCTGATCTGTCTTCAGAGATTCTAGTTCTCACTAGTAAAAACTAGAAACTACTGTACCAATATACACAATATTTTCTAGTTTTGATCAAACTAGGATCTCTGACAGCAGTTGAAAGCTTCTAATTTTTACTAGTTGGAACTAGTGAAGGATTTTGATGGCTGGATTTTGGGTTTTTACTGCAACGTATACGTACTACATTCAGTACAGTTTGTAGCTTTTCTAGTTTTGTTTAGGGCAGTGTTTCTTGACTAGTGGCACAGATATCACCAGTGGTACTTGAGGTGGTGTCTGCTGGTACGCACGGGACCCCTGGACACCTGCCATCTGGGCAGCAGCAATACCAGCAATGTGACACAATGGAGGCTTGGCTCAGCAGGCAGTGCTCCAAAGTATGCTTTTCTGCACTAAAAAACCCTCCCTTAACCTTTTACTGGTGTTCATAGTGTTGCATCTGGCCTCCCAACCTGGAAGTAACTGGCAATGATGTCATCACCAATTACTTCTAGTAGTACTTCCAATAGGTGGACCATACAAAGTGGTACTGCAAGCTGTGTGTTGGGGGGGGGGGGGGTAGGGGGAGGCAAACATTAAGAAATGCTGGTTTAGGGTTAAAGAGAGCCATGAGCCATGCGTTTGAGAATGAGAAATAGCTTGTAAAATACTTTTGCAAAATTTTTATGACACTTTGAGCGTATAAATAAATATTTACAAGCAGATATCTACAAGTTTTAATGCTCAACTTCTATCTTAGCCTGCATTCCACTAACAGTTTCTTTTTGAGGAAATTTGGATACATCTAGTACATTCAGACTTATTTTCAGTAAGTCAAATGCAGTCGTAATAATAAGCAAACTAAGGGCCAAATCTATCCAGTTTGCTAGTGCTGAGGCTACTGTGCCAATGGGGCATATGCTGCATCTTGCACTGGGGCGGGGGATGGTGGAGACCTCCTCCAGGTAAGGGAACATTTGTTCCCTTTCCTCAGGGCTTCATTATGGCTACACTGGCACTGGAAAGTTGGATAGGGACGGGCCCTTAAAATACTATGCCTGTCTATTCCCATTATATTCAATGGGGCTTACTCCCAGGGAAGTGTGTTTCGGATTGCAGCCTAAGACTGGCAAAAATAAAAATGTGATGTTGCTGAGTATCTTGCTAGTCTTCATTATTCGGAAGGCACAGTCTAATAAAACCTTTGGAGAAAAATGTGACTTGGATGTGGGAGATGTGTGTACCAGTTTTAGCATTTGAACATGTAAGAACTAAGTTTTGGAGTGAATTCTAGTAAAACTATCTTAAAACCAAGCACCTGTGTAAAATTGTAGACAAATATGGTGCTAGGTGATGTGAAGGACATTGCTGAAATAACGACCTTTCAACCTGTAACTTACCTGTGAATACTTCTTCAGACCTATATATTTGATGAGGATACCGGTTGGCATCCAGAGAGTTATGGATCTTACTGAAGAGACTTGCAGTAGCCCAGTGAAATTGTAGACTTTTTTCTTTAAATATTAGATCACAATGTCCTATCAAATGGCTATTGAAATTCCCATCTAATATGGCACAGCAGGCTGCTCTTTGAGAAACACAAGGCTAAAAATGCTCTTCAGTAAATGAGGGGCACTGTGTATGATCTCTTCCTGCAAAATGAATCTTGCAAGCATGGTAGTGTATCTGAAAAAGGTATCAGTACCTAAAAAACTGTTTCCATGCACAGGGTGTATGTTTGTGCACAAAAAGTAAGCTTTAAAACAAAGCTATTGTATGAGACACATTTCTAACAGGCAGGCTATTGTGTAGTGGCTACGTAAATGCTAATCAATTTGATCTTACAATATCATGTTAAATGGTAATGCTCTTTCCCAATAAGCACATAATTTCAGTTAGGTCAAACTTTTAATTGTGAATGCAAAACAAGCCATATGTCTGAACTCAGTGGTGACAAGTCACAAAAATCGTGCTTTAAATTGACAAATCAACATCTTGGTTACAAACAAGATTAAAATAACAGCAGCTGTATGTATGCACAAAGCTATGATGTAGTCAGATTTGTTTTATTTAAAGACAGGTTTAGTTTATTTATAAAACAGCTTATTTAATTAGTCAGTCTATACTGAATATACAGTGGTTTAAAACACCAACAGCCCATGCTTCATACAGACTAGGCAGAGCATGAACATCTACAAAAAAAGTTAAACTGCTGTATATTGTTGAACATTAGGATTGTTAAACCAGAACAGTAATGAAAGCAACACAAGAGTTGGGAAGCACAGTTGCTTAAAGAGAAAGTATGTGTTTTGAGATATCTCATAATAAAGTTAGAAATGGCAGCTATTTCCTCTGTCGCTTAGTCCATAGAAAGCATTGTTTCATGGGGCTTTGGAAAAGTCCTGTCAGCCAGCTCATGCCCTAGAGCATGCTGGGACACATTACAGAGCCCCGAGGCCAGTTACTTCTGAAGAAAGCCTGAAATGCAGGAACAAAAATTGGGTGGGTGGGACAAAAAATGAAAACCAATGAAAAAAAAAACCTTCTCACCATTCAAGAATAGCACGGGTACCTCCAGCATTGAGCAGCATTTCAGTTCAAGCAAATTTTCTCACATTTTTGTTTACTTCATAAAAAAAACAAACCTGTTATAAAAAAACAGTTACAGTAGTTCTGAGCATTTTACAGCAGGTTTCAAGAACTGTTAGCTACCAAAGGTACCATGACATTATTTCCAATTTTTCCCCCTTTCAGTATATACAAACGAGATCATTTGGTTAAGTGCAAATTGTTTGTAATAATGGCAGTTCTACAATTAGTTACAGTGACAAAACGTAGTGCAAAGGTACTAAGGTGAACAGAAAAAAGTCTACAGAGTACAGAAATGGCATACTGAAATAGTGCTTAGCCCTATACAATTAAACACACTTTTAAATACTATCTTTTTAAAAAGTATTGCATTTGCATTCTGTTCAATTCCTCAATAAAGCTTTGTGCCCAAGGAGTGCAAAAGTGGATAGACATGACAGGCTGATGGATTGCAGAAGTTCAAAAATGTTGTGAAGAAAACAATATTGCATTATGGAGCCAGTGTTAAAGCAACATAAATTTTAAAAAGGGAAAAAAGTGAATGGACAAACAGAAAAT
>JAJKFI010014349.1:37500-38926 GCA_029204185.1 Lerista edwardsae
TTAAAATCAGAAAGACAAAAATCAAGTGCCAGTATTAAAACAATAAACACTAATCATTAGATACTGGTGTGTGTGTGTGTGTGTGTGTGTGTGTGTAGGATTCCTATCAAAGAAGGTGTTATGTTAAAATTCCTGGCCCACACCATTAAAAGCCAGTGATGGTTACTCTAACTCCAGGGCCAATTCCTGGCCAAGCCGAACTACCACGTTAAAGTGGCACCTGAATGTTCCATGTCTCCTTTGTCTCAGTGCAACCGTTAGTGCACAATCAGTAGTGTCATCCAAATGATTTAGAAACCGGTACTGACTTTTGATTGGCACTTGTCCAAATGCCAAACAAATAATGATTTAGGCCAGCTCAACTTCTAGAAACCAGTACTCGCGTAGTGGTGCGTAGTGGGTGCATGACATCACAGGTGCACATGCTCCAAACCTTCCTTACTGCAACTTTCTCCAGTGCCTGCCTGGTGATTGCTTCCAAACAGCCCAGACAAGAGCATGCTGGGAATGGAAGAAGAGGTCCTCTTCTGCTCCAAGCATGCTCCCAACCAGTCTGTTGTGAAAGTAGCTGGGGAGGCAGTGATGGTGGCAGTAGTGGCAGAATCCGCTGCCAGTCACTTTCCCGGAGGGCAGTGGCTTCCAGCTTCCCCCTCCAGCTGCCAAGACTGCTCATTCAGGACAGGAACACTGGAGGAAATATTGAGTCAATGCTGCTTCACTCTAGCCTCACCTTGATCACCTAAAGGGAAGTGAGTGAGAAGATCAAGCGCTGGTAGGGTGAAGCAGCTGGGAGGCTGGCAGGATGGTGGCAATACCAGGCAGGTGGAGAGTACCAACTGCCCCAGCAGTTTGCTCTCTCCCTCAGCAATCCTATTGGGCTACAGTGCCTACAGTACACATGTACTGCTGATGCTTCTTGTTGTAAAAGTGCTGTAAGGCACTTTAATGGCGGCGCTGGCTTTGCAGCACTGTTGCTGACGCAGTGCCAGTTGGCCCTATGCCTCAGCACTGGAGGATGCCGCAGTGGTGGAAGGCTTCCTGGGGCAAGGGGAGGATGGAGGAAGTCAGGGCAGGGCAAAACTATGTGGAAACAGGGCAGCCTGAAGGGAAGATCAGGCCCAGCAGGGAGGTGGGGACGGCAGCTGAGTCTGGCACCAAATCACACTCCCCTCCTAGGCTGCAAAGCCCTACATAGGCCTCCTCGGTTCTGAACCCACTAAACAGTGGGACAGGTCCAAAGACAGCCATTGTGGCTGCCAGGGCTTTACATGGGGCAAGGGAACAACTATTCTCTTACCCTGAGGAGGCTCTGGCACCTGCCCTGGGTCCACAGGATAGAGCGACAGCCATTTTGGCACCGCTGTTCCTCCAGGCTCAGCGCAGCATAGGATTGGGCGGCCTTTCGGAGTGCGCCTGGCCACTCTGA
>JAJKFI010014350.1:0-32500 GCA_029204185.1 Lerista edwardsae
ACTGCTGACCTAACTCCAGGTTTGGATTGTGCCCTCAGTTTATTGTTAAATGTTGTGAATGTATAATAGTACTGGGTAGGCTGCACTCCCCTAATTGTCCTGATTTTGAATTATCTTGCATTGAATTGAATGATCTTGTGGATGTATCCCAAGAGAGGAAGGCCAACATGACTGCCTCTAAGGCTCCTTAGAGTTGGCATCAGAGGGTGGCCAGGTTGGGCCCATTAGTTCCCCAGGGCCTGTCTGGTAAAGTCCTGAAGCCGCCGCCACCACCACTCCAGCACCCAGTTTTACTTGACAGCAGTGGAGTGAAGAAACACTGAGCATGTTTCTGCCTCCTCCCAGACTGAGCAAGCTGATTGGTCAGGAGCTGGAAGAAGTGGTGTACTAATCATGCTTCCTCTTTCCATTCCTGGACCAATCAGGCTGCTTCTGCAGTGGTCATGGTCTCTGGGGTGATTAATCAGGGGTGGGGAGCCAGAAGTAGTAGCATGCTGCTTCTTTCTCTATTCCTCACACAACTGGGTTGCTCACCATGGAGAGCAAGCTGATTGTCCTGCGCGGGAGTGGGAATGGAGGAAAAAGTGCTTGTGGCCAGTTTGTCCTGGCCTGCCCCCCCTCCCCCCAACACAGGTGAGTTTTCCATTGGTTTGCTTGCTCTAGCCAACAGACATAAGCAGAAAGGAAGAGTTGGGGAGCAGATGGTGGCAGGGGCTTTGCAGTGGGCTGAGGAACTATCCCTGCCCAGAAGTTTGTTTACTACAAGACTCTTCTTTATAATATAGGTAGGCTCACAAAAGCTGCTCATTTCTTGACATCATTTGGGAGCATCTCACTACAGCAGAATGGAAAACTCACTGCCTATAGAAAATAAAGAAACTGAAGGTGTTGGCGTAGTAGCAAAATATCTACCCAGAAACAAAAAAAGGCAGTGAAGATCAAGCTCCTGCTCTCTCTAACCTAAAATGTGGGGTTTTCCCCTAGCTTCACACCTCCTGGCTAAAATTTTTAAGCCAATGCCACCGCCCCATTTTGCAAGGCAGGAAGATGCTGTAGCCAGGCAGGGCTGGTGCCAGGCTATTTTGCACCCTAGGCAGGGGTAACTATTACCAAAAATGCCACTTTCATTAAAAAAAAACCATAGAAATTTTTCACAAAAAATTATAATTGTATGCCATAACACTATTGTGGTTTATTGTATCTTAAAATAAAAATATACATTGCCAGATACATTTTTACATGGGTTAAAAAACCAATCTGCAAAAAACTGAGCCCCTCAAAGGTCAGTACTGCACCCCTCTGAGATCTGTGCCCTAGGTGGCTGACTAGTTGGCCTAATGAAATCACCAGCCCTGTAGCCAAGAGTAACTTAGGCCAGGCTTACAATATAGCAGAGGTGGCCAAATGGTGGCTCAAAAGCCATATACAATGTGCGGTTTGCAGACATATGTTGGCTAAGCTCCTTTCTGCACCACAATATAAAAGGTGAAATAAAAAACATTTCAAGCTTTAAATTTACCAGGTATAAACTGAGAGTCAATTGGATTAAGAAGTACATTTAATGTTAAGCAAGCTGGGTCACCCCTGCAATATGGTCCATCACTAATGTTTCAGGTTGGAGGTGAAGCTGAAACTGGGATAATTTCCAGCCTAAAACTTCCTTATATAAAGCACATCTCCAGGCAGCAGCGGTCATTCTACTTAAATGACGCCCTCAGACTTTTTTCTGCCCAAATTCAGTCTCCATTTCATGCAGATGTGTGTTGCTTTTAATAGTTGAAGAATATTTTTGATTTTTTTTTCTACATAATACGATTTAGGTTACAAAGAACGGAAATTCCAGTTTTTGCCTTCAGGGTTGGAGGTAGCTGCCGAAACCCCTCGATTTCTTTTGTTTTTCACTGTTCTTTCATAGTTTTCCGCCCTGGGGAAGGTTAAAACAAACAGATGAGTGGCTCTAACAGTGCAATGCTATTTCCAATACTATTATACAGTGCAATGCTAACAGTGCAAACCTACTCAGAGGTCGGGCCCATTCAATTCAGTGGGACTCACTCCCGGAAAAGTATACAGAATTGTTGCCTAAGAGAACCAGGAAGTACCATCTCAAAGTACAGGATTGAGCAAGGAGGTTGAGTCACCAGCTGTTTTCCCCAAGCTGCTTATATACACTGGAGAAGGCATGATGTCATTTTCTTGAAGCCATGGGTATACTAATATGGCTGACTCAGATCTTTCCCGCCAAGGAGGATTGCCGCGAATTCACAAATAAAAATCTCCCTGCACGCGTGTAAAAGTTAATCTCAACGTCTTTAATCATGCCTGCGTGTTCTGTATACGGGTGTGCGAATTGCTGTACGAAAAATGGGATTTAATTTCCACGGAAAGATTCATGTATTCCCATTACATCGGTTCAATAAAACTACAGTTCAGTGAGTGCATTATTTTTGAAGCTGTGTAATTTCTTGTTGTTCCTAGCAGTCTTATTCACCATTTTCTGACACCCACTGTTGATGGTCTAGAAGGAAAAAAAAAATGTATTCCCCCCTCCTTTTTTCCCCCTTCCCGTTTACACTTTTTTCCCACCTTCCATTTTCTACTGTAATATTTTCAAAATTCTGAACATTAACAGAATTTGGTTTTTTTTGGGGGGGGAGTGAGTGTAGAAGTTAAAAAAATACTCTTAATAGTCTAGAAGTAAAAAAGAATTACTCTCATATTGACAACTACTTGTGTTATGAAGAGATTTTAATGTAATTTTCCTACTGTAATACTTATGAAATTCTGAACATTAACAGACATTTTTTTTATGGGGCATGGCCGTTTTATTTTTGCTTGTGTAGATTTCAAAAAATAAGTCTGTCAAAACAGTGCAATCTGAGTTTAAATAGACAGCAAGTAGCATTTCGTCAGGTATGTTCAGTAATATAATTATGAGGAATTTAACCTTGTAAGTGCATATTAAATCATAATAAGTTTACCAATGATGTTTCTACATGATCACATGTTTTCGTACGTTTCGTACGTTATTTTCGTACGTTTTTATTTTTATTCAGTCCTAAACAGTACCAGAAAAGCAATCTGAAATGCTTGGAATGAGCATTGTTTTGAGTATGCCAACATGGCTGCTAAACCCGCCCCCTGGCTTCAATTCGGCAGCATTACTTCTTAAGGGAGGGCTTCTCCAGTGTATAATAACTCCATGGTTTTCCCTCTCTAGCCATAGAGGTATTATATTTCACTGGAGGAGCCATGACATCACAGACTTGAAGATCATTGCCGCGAAGGAGGATTGCCGCCGCGGCGTCACGAATAAAAATCTCCCTGCCCGTGTGGTAAAGTTAATCTCAACGTCTTTAAGCATGCCTGCGTGTTCTGCATACGGGTGCACGAATCGCTGTACGAAAAATGGGATTACTTTGCACAGGTACTTAAAATCATTGTGATTCGTTGCTACAGAAAAATATTACTTCATAAAGTATGCAGCCCTTCACAAACTGAAGTAGATATGAAGAAATAAAATAAAAATAAATTCCCCCCTCCTTTTTCCCCCCTTCCCGTTTACACATTTTTTTCCCGCCTTCCATTTTCTACGGTAATATTTTTGAAATTCTGAACATTAACAGAATTTGTTTTATTGGGGGGTGTGTGTGTGTAGAAGTTTAAAAAAATACACTTAATAGCCTAGAAGTGAAAAAGAACTACTCTCCTATTGACAACTGCTTGTGTTATACATTGAGAGATTTTAATGTAATTTTCCTACATATTTATCTGATTTTTGCCCAACCTCCCCTTTTTTTCTTTCCTTCCCGTTCACACTTTATTTTTGGTTGTGTAGATTTCAAAAAATAAGCCTGTCAAAGCAGTGCAATCCGAGTTTACATAGGCAGCAAGCGGCATTTCGTCCGGTGTGTTCAGTAATATAATTCTGCGGAATTAAACCTTGGAATTGCATATTGAATCATAATTAGGTTACCAATGATGTTTCTCCACGATCACACGGTGTTATTTTCGTGAGTTTTTACTTCAGGAGTAAACAAATAAGTCCGAAACATCATGCGAAAACCCATTTGAAATAATTGGAATGAGGATTGTTTTGGGTGTATTTACGTCACCGCTAACCCCGCCCACTAGCTTCACTTTCTGCTCATTCGGATAACAAGAAGGGCCGGGGGTTGTCTCTAGCCAGCTTTCCCTATCGCGATGCTTCCGCGGGAACTGACTTGGGTTGCCTTTCCGCAGGAGGCAGGCACGGGGCGTCTTTTCCGTGGCGCAAAACTTTCGCGTCCGCAAAACATTCGTGGCGTCATTGGGGACGTGCCCGACGAAGCAGACGGGAAGGGCGGGAGCGCCGTTTCTCCAGGGCGGCAATGGCTGCGTCGAGTTCGGGCGGGCGGCGGCGACAGCAGCAGCAGCAGCAGCAGCAGCCGCCGAAGGCGGTGGGGCAGGAGGAGCTGCGGCGGCTGATGAGAGAGAAGCAGCGCGAGACGGCGGGGAAGAAGAAGAAGATCGACTCGCCCTTCGCCAGATATCCTGAGCCTGCTCGCCCCCCCCCCCGGACGGGCGCCGTGGCGTCCCCTCCCCTGACCCCAGGAGAGGGGAAGCGGCGTCCTTTCTGCCTCTCCTCCGCTTTACAGTGGGCGCCTGGGGGGGGGGCGATCCGCCTGTGCGCGAGACGGCGCTTTGCAAGGCGCTGTGATGGGTACTGTATTCTGTAGGCAGGCGACTCTTGCGCCTCATAAGCAGAGAAAACCAAGAAGAGCTTAGAGGAAGGGGCCTGGCTCTCATCAGGCAGAGTGGTGCTCAACCTGAGTTTGCACTCTACTTTGAAAGCCACCGATGGAACGAGAGAGCAAGCGATTTTTCAGCACAATCATATGCATGTCTACTCAGAAATAAATTCCATAGTGTTCAATGGGCCTTACTCCCAGGAAAGAATGCATAGGATCGCAGCCTTTGCTCCTCTGGCCTGTTCCTTCCCTGGTCCCTTCTCGTCCCTTCTCCTCCCCTGCAACCTCAAGCAAACCTCTAGGTGTGTGGGTGAGGTGGATCTCCAGATTGTAATCTGGTGGCAAGCATATGCAGGAGTGAAGAGGAGCAGAAAGTTAATGTTTGATTCCCCTCCCCCCACTGCAAAACTGGCTTGTAAAGTTTCCTTTCTTGTTTTCTCTTTTGTGACTTCTCATTGAAGCTACAAACTGTTCCCAAACTGTGAGCAGTGAACTGCTGTCCCCTCCCATAAAACGGTAGGACCACGATGGTCAGCGAGCAACATTAATGAGCTACCTCTACTAGCCATACTACTTACTACACTAGTATAGGAGTGTAACACTTTTTACCATTGAGTGGGCTGGAAGGTGCCTTGATTCAGGCCATCTGGCTTTGAACACTTCAGAGAGATGTCTCCTGGCTTCAGAAGCTCACCTAAACACTTTTAGCAACTCATATGTACTGTAACAGCATTTTTAAATAGCTAAAATATGTATTATTAAATTTCACATCACTTAAAAGAAATGTTTGTTGTGTTATTTTACACTAGAATGCTGCCTCTCAAAATTCTATTAAAGAAATGTTATAGCCCAGAATTACAGGTTTGAGGTAAGAACAGATTTTGAATTTCCTTAACTTCAAACTTTACATATAACAGTTTGGGGAACATAAACTGCTCTCTGTGCAATGTGCCTGTGAAGAATGAACTGTTGTGGCAAACGCATGCTCTTGGGAAGCAGCACAAAGAGGTAAGAAGCATGTCTGCCCTTGGTAGGATGTGGTGACTGTATTCAGATAAGCCAACAGTCTTGTGGCAACTTAATCAACTTATTTCAAGATAGCTTTTTGTGAATGATTGTCTGCTTCCTCAAATGCATGAAGTGAAATCTTCCTATACCCAAGTATACATAGGCGGGTATGTATACATGGGTACAGGAGAAAAAATGAAAATAGAATGAATTTGCAAAAGGAAAAGAAACAAGGCTGATTTGTTATAAAAAGTAGATAACGAGAGAGCCAGGGTGGCATAGTGGTTCTGGAGTGGAGATCCAGGTTCAAGTCCCTGCTCAGCTCTGTATCTTCCTGGGTGACTTTGCCCTCCACTGTAGCATGTGACGCAATGTTCCTGGTAGTCCTGCAAAGCCTTAATGGAGGCCCCAGAGGACTCTTCTGTCACATCAGGACGGAAACCCACCCTGTTAGCGTCCGAGATCTACAGCCTCAGAATGGTCCATGGAAGTGACTCAAAGCAGACCAGAAGTAGTAGGAGGAAGGGGAAGTTTAGGGGGAAGTGATCATGAACTGCTAGAATTTTCAATCTTATGGGAAACAGGTAATATACAGTGAAACCTGTACTTTAGATTTCAGAAAGGCTGATTTTAGTAAGCTTAATGATAGGTAGGATCCCATGGGTTGATGTACTTAGGGGAAATCTCCCATCAAGATGGGTGGGAGTTCCTAAAGAAGCAGCTTCTTCAGGCAGTCAAAAACAATTCCTATGAAAAAGAAAAGGGAAAGATACGTCAAAAAGCCAGGATGGCTGAACAAGCATCTTAGTGTTGAGTGGATTAAAAAAGACATGTTATAGAAAATGGAAAATAGGACTGATCACCAGGGAGCTGTACAGCAAGGATCAGAAATGCTAAAGCTCAGTATGAGCCGAGGCTGTCCAGGGATGTCCGAAACAACAAAAAGGGATTTTTCAGGTGTTTCCAAAGGAAGAGAAATGAGAAATTGCTTCTCAATAACAATGGCCAATTGGTTTCTGGTGACAAAGAGAAGGTGGAGCTGCTCAACTCACACTCCTCCCTCTTCTCTTAGAAGGAGGACTGTGCAAATGTGGATGCTGGATCCTTGGCCAATAGGGGGAAATGCGTACATCCCCACAGAGGTAATAAACACCTGCACAACATAGATACGCAAATTAAGATGGACAGGGAACTTGTCAGGAACAACCTAACTGGCCTAATTGAATTCAGATCATTTGGACCAGATGAGTTGCATCCTAGAGTACTAAAGGAACTTGCGGATGTACTTGCAGAGCCCCTGTCAATTATCTTTGAGAAATCCTGGGGGACAGGGGAGATGACACTAGACTGGAAACGGGCTAATGTAGTCCCAATCTTCAAAAAGGGGAAGAAGGAAGACTCTGGAAATTACAGGCCTGTCAGTCTGACTTCAATACCAGGGAATTTATTTGAAATACCAGGGAATATATTTGAACAAACGATAAAACATACTATCTGCACACACCTAGACAACAACTTCATGATTAACAGAACATGGATTTGTCAAAAACAAATCTTGCCAGATAAATCTCATTTCCTTTTTTGATTGACTAGCTTACTGGATGGTGGGCATGCTGTTGATGTGTTTTATCTTCAGTAAAGCATTTGACAAGGTTCCACATGACATCTTAATCAGCAAGTTGGTAAAATATGGGCTGAATTAAATCATTGTTAGATGGATTTGCAACTGATTGCATAACTATACACTAAGAGTGAACATCAATGGCTTTTGCCTCAACCTGAAAGACAGTTTCAACTGGAGTGCCCCAAGGCTCTCTCTTGGGCCTGGTTCTCTTTAACATCTTCATCAATGATTTGGATGAAGAGATACAAGGGGACCTCATCAAATTTGCAAATGACACCAAACTAGGAGGAATAGCAAACACAATAGAAGACACAATAGAAAACTGGAAGACACTGACAAAATGGAACACTGAGCTGAAATGTATAAGATGAAGTTCACAGGGACAAATGCAAGGTTCTACACCTAGGCAAAAATAGCCAAAGACGCAGGTATAGAATGGAAGAAACCTGGCTTGGCAGCACAACATGCGAGAGGGATCATGGAATTGCAGTGGATCACAAGATGAACATCAGTCAGCAGTGTGATACAGCTGCAAAGATGCTAACGCAGTGTTAGCCTGCATTTAGCTTCCAAGTCATGAGAAGTTGTGGTTCTACTTCATTGGTGAGATCTCACCTAGAGTCTTGTGTTCAGTTCTGGGCACCTCAGTTCAAAAAGGATGCAGCCAAACTGGAGCAGGTTCAGAGAAGAGCAACGAAGATGATCAGGGGTCTGGAAAACAAGTCTTATGAGGAAAGGTTGAGGGAACTTGGTATGTTTAGCTTGGAGAAGAGATGGCTGAGAGGGGATATGATAACACTCTTCAAATACCTGAAGGGCTGTCATAAGGAAGAAGGGACACATTTGTTCTCATCTGCCTTTGACAATAGAACTAGGTCCAATGGGTACAAACTGCAAGAGAGGAGATTCCGGTTGGACATCAGGAAGAATTTCTTGATGATAAAGGCAGTTGGAACAGATTGCCGAGGGAGGTGGTAGATCCGCACTGGAGACCTTCAAGCAGAGGCTTGACAGGCACCTGCTGGAGATGCTTTAGGAGGATTTCTTGCTTCAGGCAGGGGGTTAGACTAGGTGACCTTGTAGGTTCCTTCCAACTTTGATTCTGTTACCTTGCTCTGCCCACCATGTGACTCAATGCATTTGCCATATTAACCCATGTATAAGTCAACCTCCGGTTTTCTGGGCAATTTTAAGGCATGAATTTTTCATACATGAATATATATAGTAGGTATATTTTTGAAATATTGTGATTGGGTATTTATTGGATGACCACCACCCCTTTCTTAAAGGATTCTGCTAGTCTTTTTGTTTAACTTGCTATGAATCAATAATTTTATCTGAAATTGTTTAACAGCAGCAAGACTATGTATAGCTATTTATATCAAGGAACCAGAAATGAAAGGTAGGTTCAGAAAGCATGGAACATAACAATGAGAAAAATTACTTCTATGCTGAAATGGAGATAAACCAGAATAAGATTTGATATATTTAGAAATACCATAGATTGATTTTGTATTGTCTAGAATGGTCTCTTAGCATATATTTAGCAATATAGAAAATAAAATGGACAAATGTCTTTTTTGTTTTGTTTTGCAATGTAACAGTAATAGATTAGATTTGATTTTGGTTTTCTATTCAAGTCTGAAATTTAAAATGTGATAATGTCTTTGAAATGATTATTATAATGGGAAAAGAAAATTACTCCTTTCATAGACAATCCAGTAGTCTTTTAAATTTATTTGCATTACATAAAAGTAGTGTTCTCCAACTTGTCACTTAGTGATGTTAGACTTTGCACATGTTTGCTTATTCACAACTTTGCCAGGAGTATGTTTAGCTTGTGAAAAATATAAAATAATTTCACATTCTATATTGTTTCAAATTCTTTTCCCCAGAAACTTGCAGGATTAAAAGACCTTAAACAGGCAGTGCCAGGTCCTATTCCTACCTCTTCTCTCAAAAGGAAAACTGCAGATACAGACTCTTTGGAACTAAAGAAGGTGAAAGGTATAGAAATACTATATGCAAAGTTTGCTGGATTGAACCTTGGAATTGTTTTATGGCCCAGTTCCCCCCCTTTTTTTCAAATACTGAATCGCTCGCAATTCTTGCATCTATGTTCTTGACAAAAGCAAACTTGGTTCTGACATGAGGAGTATGCTTCTGCAATTGTCAGTGGTGTCCACCAATAATTAATTATTCAGGGGGTGGTCAACAGCTTCTGCTACATTAGCCTGTGTGACAGCCCCTGCTCTTTAGACCTCTGTCACATGCTGACCACATCATGATGCTGCGTAGTATCTTTGTCTCGCCTAGCTTAAAAGCTAGTGTAACCAGTGGAGGTGAGAAAAAGCAGAAAATCCAAATAGTGTTTGTAGCTTGGATCACCACTTCTTTTGGAGAAAAGGGCAGTGCATGCAGCTGCTATGCCACAGGGAGAAGCGAATGTGGGACACACACAGGTGTGCTTAAATTTGGGCAACTGCTACTTAGCTCTCTTTAGGTGAACAGTTTAGTAACCAGTCATGAAACTAAGTCTCAGTAAAACCTCATTCTGTGCCTATTTATGGGGTTGGGAATATTGATGTGATTTGCTGGTATAAGCAGGGTTCCTTTGTTTGCAATATTGATGTGCTGTAAACATTTTATGAACTATTTTCACATCCTCTTAAGAATTGTTGGGTCCTCAACTTGCAGCCTAATCCTGAGCTACCTGGCTGCTGCAAGCGGGGAGGGTGGAACTGGGCGGGGAAGGAACAATGGTGGCTGCCACCACTGGATCCTGACCTCCATGTTGGACCTTGGTAGCCTGGCAGCCACCAGAGGAACCTCCAGAGAAGGGGACATTCACCCCCTTCCCCCGGGTAAGCCCGTAGATCTGCCAGTGGCTATTTAGCTGGTCCAGACTTGATGGCCTCTGTGTGTGGCCGAGTTGCCCAATATGGAGGTCAGGATCCGGTGGTGGGGGTCACCCCCGGTCCCACCCCACCTTCCCCCACCCAGTTCCACCCTCCTCGCCCTCTTGGAGACAGTGCAATGCCAGGGACTGGCAAACTCACTGCCTGCCGGTTCTGCATTGCCACCTCCTGGCGGTGAGCTTGGGCACTGGCACAGTGCCGGTGGTAAAGCCTTACCTCCCGTGCTTGACATACAGCACATTTGCAACACCAGTTCCCACGGTATGCCCATACCATTAGCTGAGGAAACAGTGAAGTCATACAGAACGCTGTTTTTCAGCCGCACTGAAGTCACGACTTTGAGTACCCCTTTAATACATAAACTTAGTTTTGTGTAAGTTTTTGTAGGAAATTGACACACAGTTCTGATAAAATTTATCTTTTTTCAGATGCAGGTGACCATCCACAAATTGTCGCATCTGGGTAAGTTGGGAGTTTTGAATACCTGTATTTTTTTTTCATGGTTTCATACTTTCATACCCTTCACTGACTAGATGTAGTTATAGCCTTCGTTGAGAAAATGGCTCCACAACAAGGCTGGTTTGAATGAATCTCACTTTCCTTGTGCCTGGTGCAGCGGCAGGCAGCTTTTCCTCTCTCCTCCCCCCCCCCGCCCTGCTTCCTCACTGCCAATGTCCTTGCTTGGGCCAAGCAACAGTCACCCGCACCTTGCACTACGTGCCTTATTTCTCAGCAATTTTTTTCAAGAACCTTTGCTTGATACTGGGCAGGTCAGTCCGTTTGTCTAAAACATGTCAGGCTGCATAATGGAAGTTAAGACTGCTGAGTACATAGTAAAGGCTGGGTCATTTGTAGAGCTGGCATGGAATTTCCTTCTGTTGAGATTTGGTTAGTGTACTTCCAGACTTGCAGGCTCTGCCTGGCAATGCAAGAAGCCCGGGTCTGGCATCTATAACCAAGAGCAGCATAAGCAGCTCCCAGCAGTGACGACGGCTGTGCTTGCAGGCACAAAGAAGCCACAACACACATTGTGGTGCTGAAGATAAGACTTGTATTTGTTACAGCTCACAGTCAAGGTCCAAGTAAAAATAAACAGAGGTTGTTGTACATCAAGCAGCATAACAGGGTACAGCAGTTGTTTCACAGCAGAATGTTCAGGTACTTAAACAGATAAACAAATGGACAGTGTTTCACCCCTCCTCATGTTAAAGACCCACAAAGGATCTGGGACGCAGTCCTCTCTTATATACTCATCTGGCTGATCATGCTGCCCAATCCGGAGTCAGCTTGCAGCTCCATAAGAGACGTGCAGCCTTGCACGTCCCACCAAGCACAGGTGTGTCTAATCTGCATTTCTTATAGGCAAGACAGGTGCCTGGCCTGTTGCCATCAGCTCTCCACGAGGGAACAGAGACCCTAGGCCTGGGTCAGACCTTGACCAGTCCTGACACCTTCACCCCATAGGTAGCACAAGCCTATGTCTATGTACTCAGAAGTAAGCTCCACTGTTTCAGTGGGACCTACTCCCAGGTAAGCGTATAGGATTGTAGCCTGAGTGAACTTGCCTTGTGTCCATGTAGCAAAGCCTGAGTGAGAAATAGCAAAAGCAGGTGGGGAGAGAAGGGAAGGGCTGCAGGCACTGGGCAAGGGACAGCCACGCAAGAGCTCAAGTTGAGCATTCTTCTTCATTTTAATAAAGCAGTTTGCTGGGAACTGAGCTTTCACGCGTGATTTTATGTCCACAACTTTTTTGCTTTAGAAATTACAGGTAGAACCGCTTCATCTGCAGTTTTCCCATCTGCTGATTTGACTCGTCTTAAGTTCTTTTAATTAGCAGTCAGCAGTTTTTTAAAAAGCTTCTCTTACCATGGCAACCATGGCAGGCATTCTCACAAATTGCTATCAATTAGCTCTGAATAAGACTGCCTGCCCTGCCCTGCCCTGGAGCCCAGGGAAGTGTAATTAATCACTTCCATTTTGCACTTTTCCCCCTTGCTCCAGGGCACAGTGGAGAGATCTTAATCTCAGAGTCTTAACACCATGAGTTGCATTGCTAAGAGAAGCTTTCTTTAAAATGCTGACTGGGACATCTTTGTCTTTGAAAGGATGTCTTTGTTTTTTAAATGGATGTCATTCAATACTTTTTTTGGTTAACTCCCAGATAAAAAGGCTCCACCTGTATATGAAAGATATGGTTTGCAGTGTTCTTCAGCTGACTGAAATTTTGGGGAGGGACTATAGTATTAATTCACAGATACCACTTTTTGTCCTTCTTCCAGCTTTTCAGTAAGGAAGTTTTTTATGTTGATTCTTATAATGAAGAAGTTAAGCAGTCTGTATGAAACCATCATAGTTTACTGTACTGCATACTACCTTTTCTGAGGCATCCTCAAATTGATGAGTTGTAGTTACTTTATGATGGATCAAGATTTGCAAATTTTCTGTCATTTGCAGCTAATGAGTTGCTAGGTGAGAACATAGTGCTATTTAAGCAGCTTATTTAATCATGTCAGTCCCTGCTTCATTCCATTACTTCCAGCCCCCAGCAGGTGACATGAATATTATTCAGCCTGCTAAATGACACCTCTGATCTAAGCACTGGTTAACTTAGGAGAAATATCCTTTCTCTCATGGGGAGTCCCAAGCAGCTCATCACGTAAAGGTAGCTACTAGGAGGAAACCATTTGGAATGTATTCCAAATAGTTGCTTTTTATGCATCCTTGTTCATTGTTAAGGACTTGGTGGCGCTGCGGGTTAAACCGCTGCTGCTGGGCTTTCTGACTGGAAGGTTGGGAGTTCGAGACCACGCAATGAAGTGATCTCCTGTGGCTTGTCCCAGCTCCTGCCAACCTAGCAGTTCGAAAGTACCTAAAAAGGCAAGTAGATAAATAGGTACTACTCTGGTGGGAAAGTAATGGCGTTCCGTGCACTTTGGCGTATAGTCATACTAGCCACATGACCATGGAAGCTTGTACTCAGACAAACGCCGGCTCTACAGGCTTAGAAACAGAGATGAGCACCGCCCCCAACAGTCGGTCACAACTAGACCATTCAGTCATGGGGAAATCTTTACCTATTTTTTAATTCATTGTCATATGTAACATTTTGTGTTTGGAGGTTAAGGGCATTTGTAGTGGAACCTTCAACATTTTACATGTACACTGTATGTAATTCTAGCAACCAGTATTCTCCCCATGCAAAAGTTTTGAGAGACTGTGGCTCCAAACAGTAACATCTTTTTATCCAACCTTTCGCCTTGGATAGGGGTGTTTGGAAATAGTGTTTTGTTGTGTTTTTTGTTTTGTTTTGTTTTTTTGCATATCTCATGATTTGAAAGGCGGAAAGCGGTGTTACCTGTTTTTATTCCAAGTTCTCATTTTTAGTGGTTTTAAATGGTTTTGAATTGTACTAGGTAAGTAATTTAGGTAGGCAATATTGTGTCAGCAGATGCAGCCACAGTATTATTTCTAATTGGAAAAGTAATCTATTTTAATTTTTGAGAAATATCTTAAGCACCAAAATGCAGTGCATTGGTTTTTATTCAGGTATTTTCACACCAAAAAGATGGTGCTTTTATGTGCTTTTAAACACAAACACGCACCCCTAGCCTTGGATATTGACACCTCGATTCAAAGAACTGCACAACCGGTTCTCTGGGGAAGGAAAGTGGGGCATTCGTTACCACATGGGTATGCCCTTCCCTTAGCAGAGGCAGGGCCGGAACTTCATTGAAGACTCCTCCTTTTCCTGCAGAAGGGCATCCCAAAGCCCCAGTCTGGCTCTGGCTCCAGCCAGAGCAGGTTGTCTTCTTCAAGCTCTTCAGCTCTTAGTCTCCTCTTTTTCTTTTCCTCCTCTCAGAGAGAGACTCCCTGTTTGTCCCTATCCTTTCCTTGTTGCCCGTCCCCCCTCCCAGTCAGCTCAGGGTGAGAAACAGCGGGGCTCAGCAAAGGAGAGAGAGATCCGTGGAGGCCTCCCCAGCGCGAGCGCGAGGCCTCCAACTGTGCGGATGCGCATGTCGCCTCCCCTGTCTCCCTTCATTCCCTCACGCCTCTTCGATCCCGGTTGCCCGCCCCCCCCCCCCGCCAAGTCAGAGCAGGACAGGCAACAGAGGCATTCAATGGGGGAGACATCGTGTGTTGGCGGCAACCTCACCAGCCCAGCTCCGCCGCGAACGGGAGATTTTCCTTTGCCGCGCGGCCGTGTCTGTGCGCCGTTTTCCTGGACAGAGCTCCTAGTCGGTCACCCATCCAGCAACACTGTCCTCGCCTTCCTTCGCCTTGAATGAGCCGGAGATTTGCAACCGTGTCCCGTGCCTGCAGTGGTGCGACTTCTCCCCCCACACACTGGCTTCTTCAGGGATCAACACACCGCCATTTTCCCGCCCGTTTTTACCGTGCTTTTTGCACGGAGCACCCTAGTGGCGGATGGAGAGTGCGGAGGATCAAGGCAAGGAGATCGAGGGCATGGTGGAAGGCGGGATGGGGGGAGAGGACTGCCCTGGTGATCTAGAACCCCCCCCCCCCCGATCCAAGCTGTAAAAAGGGGTAAAAAGGTCAAGAAAGCGAGGCCACCAAGCCAACATCTGTGCCTCTACCCACCCATAAAATACTGCTTTGACACATTCCATGTGGTGATGAATGCCCCACTTCCTTCCCTAGAGAAAAGTGGAATTACCTGAGAATCTCCTGTTCTGGGGACAGAAAGATGGGGCATTTGGCCCGCCACAAGAAGGACAGTGTCAGCACATTCTGCCAGTTACTTTGTTAAGGGAGGTAGTTAGGGCCGGGGTTGGTGCGACCACCCCGGATTCCCAACCAGTTTCTCCATCATCGTTAATTACCTCTTAACTTTCTTGACTTTCCCTTTGTAAGAGGAAATGTTATAGTTATCTGTAGTTTAGTTGCCCAGTTGGGCATGATTGTGGAAGGACTCCAGGTTCCAGCTTTACAGATCACACTGGGGCTTTGGGATGCCCTTCCGCTGGAAGAGGAGGAAACTTCAAGGAAGTTCTGGCCCTGCCTCTGCTAAGGGAAGGGCATACCCATGTGGTGACGAATGCCCCACCTTCCTATCCCCAGAACAAGAGAGTCTCAGGTAAGAATTCCGTTTTTCTGTGAAGACACTGCGGATGTTACTACATGGCAAACATTTTTTGATACTGACGGGAGTTCTGTAGTTTGTGGGGAGGAGTCCTTTCCCCATTTAAGGGGAATGAGCAAAATAAATACCTTCGAGAAATGCCTAAATCCAACTCTGTCCAGAGTCCAACTTATGAATGAATGTTTAAGTAATGTTTGTCTTTTTTCCTAGGCTGCCAGCCGATTTTTTTGGCAAAATGAAAGAAGCAGAAATAATCTCATCAAAAGATTCAAAACATGGTATATTGCTAGGAGACTATGAGGAAGAGGAGGAGGAGGAGGAGGAGGAGGAGGAAGAAAGAGTGGAGAAAACTAAAGACAATGACTGCAAGTCTCCTTTGTTATCCATGGCTCAGAATGCAGCATTGGCAAATCCTCAGAAAGCTGAAGCTGCTGCTGCTGTAGTATCTGGTAATTTCAAATATCTGTTATAGTAAAAAATGCATTGGAGCTAACATTTACGTCAGATGGTTAGCATAATCTTTATTTTGGAAAATACTATTGTTCCCTCCTTTTAATTAATATTAATTCTTCTTGTATGTTGCACTAACTAGTCTTTCAGTGAATATCCCAGAATGTGGCTGCTTGTACGTTTGTTCATTGTTTTACCCAGTGGTGTATCTGGGGGTGAAGATGCCAAAGGCACCAAGCTGGGGAATAGCAAAATCGCTCCCAGTCCCCCTGCTTGGCACGCTGGGGTTGCGCCCCGTCACCCTTTGAACGGTGGGGAAATGCCTTTCCCCGCCACTCCAAGGGCTAAACGCACGTACTTTGAAAAAAGAAATTTCCCCATCTGCCCTCTCCTCCAGAGAAGGAACAGGCAGGTGGCAGAAAAAGCTCAGCCAATAGCTGCGATCACAGCCACTGTCAATATTTTTCCCCACCTCCCCTCCCTTCACTTAAAAAAAATGGAGGCGGAAAGCAGCTCCCAAAGCTCCGAGGGTGGCTGTGACTGGTCACCCTTGGAGCCAAGCCCTTCCTCGGCAGAGGTTGACTGTCATCGTCCTTTGCTCTTTTTAAGGAGAGGAAGGGGAGGTGCGGGGGAGGCTCTTTCCAAAGCAACAAGAGGAGCCCTCCACTGGCTTCTAGCTCTTTGGAAAACAAACTACAGGGGCAGACATTCAAAGTGAATTGCTCTGAGCATCCCCCCCTTTCCATCACTTCACGGCAATTACTGGGGGTGGGGGTGGGCTGTGGTCTTACGGTCTAGGACTGATGGCCTTGGCTCTCAGGCATGGAGAGAGCCAGGGCTGCTAGAATGAGGAGGATTCTCCGTCAAGGATCTCTCAGTAGGTGTGGCCAGCCCATTTGTGTTCAACATGTATATCTTGGAGGCACGTGGCTAGTACCTTTTGATATACATATCATGTATGAATTTTCTCTACTCTTTTTCAAAGTTTGTGGCCATTGTGCTGCCTAACAATATGCATTCTTACTCAGAGGTAAATCCAGTTGGGTCCCCAGGGGCTTATTCGCAACTGAGACTGCAATCCTATACAATCCTTACCTGGGAGTAAGCCTCATTGAACTGAGTTGTACTTCTGCGTAGACATGCATAAGATTGTGCTTAAAATGCCAATACAATTGCAACCTTAACCTGAGTGCATTTTTGTATTTTGTCTACGTTTTTTAGATTCCTTGGACAGAGCTGCAGCAACACCTCTGGTATCCCATTCTGGCTCAATACTGAAAGCAGAAACACAAGAAAAGATTGTGGAGAGGTAAAGTATCTAGTGCAAAGAGAAGACTTTCATGTGTATCATCCCTACTTAAAAAAGAGTTAAGTATTCATGGATTCTCATATGCCCAATATGTGCTCCCTCTGAATTGGTACTTAAGAAAAAAAGTTTCATGCAGCGCAGAATGGTGGGCTGCAATACTGCCATCAAAAGCTCTCCCCATAACCTGAGTTTGATCCCAGCAGACGTCAGGTTCTCAGGTAGCTGGCTCAAGGTCGACTCACCCTTTCATCTTCCGAGGTTGGTAAAATGAGTACCCAGCTTGCTGGGGGTAAAGATGACTGGGGAAGACAATGGGAAACTACCCTGTACAACAATGTCTGCCTAGCAAACTTCAGGATATGACCACCCCATGGGTCAGTAATGACCCAGTGCTTTGCTCAGGGAACTGTTTACTTAAGAAAAAGGCACAGTCCAATGAGATGAGCCATTACATCTAATTTTAAAAGTAGTGACTTCAGAATCAAGAAACCATTACATAATGTACCTTCGGGAAACTCATTGCTATGAAAAATGGGAATCCCATTACTGTTCACTTAAACTGTGTAGTAAACTGTAAACTAAACTGCCTTGGGGACATGTTAAAAACCTTTCTGTAAAAACAAAATTACAGGTTACTTTTGCTCTCCCCACTATACTGCTTAATACTCTAGATGGGACTACATAATTCATGGTTTTAATATTCCATCTGCTGTCATACTGTTTCAAGGGAATTAAAAACTGATGCAGTTGGTATTAGCTCAGCTTAACAAATAAGCTATCATCTTAACATTTCAGGAGAGAAAATACTGCAGAAGCCTTACCAGAGGGATTTTTTGATGATCCTGAAGTGGATGCAAAGGCAAGTGAGACTTGTTCTAATAATTTCAGTTTATGTTAATTCTTTGAGGAATTAATCCAGCTAGCTTAGATTGCAATAGCTGAGTAACAGATTTGCATAATCATTGAAATGCTTCTTAGTGTCTTTCAGTAAATGATGTGGTAAAACTACAGCAGTTTCTGTGTAACCCTTAGGAGATCATTTTTGGTAGGCTTGTTCTGAATGTCTCCTATGCATTCAGATAGATAAACCATAAGATAAAATGCTTCTGAATTCTCCTGGTGGCTATATCTTTGGGTGTATTGACATAGTGTTGAATAGATTTTTGAAAAGCTTGTGCTGTCTTCCCACCTGTACTGCTAGCTTCATAGTGATGTGTCTTCTGTCATTCACTCGATTCTGAAGGCTGGCTTGGTGGGGTGTGTGGGATGGGTGACGCACTCTTTAGTTAAAGCACTCTTTCCTATATCGTAGGGATTAGACACTTCTTAAAATGAATCTAAGTTTTTTGTAAAGGTCTAAATGTGCTAGCTTCTTGTTAGTTACAAGCAGATCAGTGTGTACTAGGCAAATTCCATCCAAAGGCAGCAAAAATGTAGACATTCAGCACCCTGAGAATCACTAAGCTTCTAGTCCTTATGGTTGCAAAGCAGGTATAGAATGTAGATTGTCTGAAGCTGGAGAAAGAGGAGTTAGTAGGATTTCTGTGTGCATAGGACTTGTCCTTGTAACTAGCAAGATTTAGAATAAACAAATGTATAATTTAGTAAGTCACCAGGTTTTCGTGAAAGTGTTGTTGTTTTTTTAATGCAGAATAGCCCTTCTTGTATTTGTCACATACAACTCCCAGCATGTAGTTAGCAGTAAAGTGAAGCCATGAAAGCAAAATGAAGTGGTAGAACTCTGGGATGTCATGACTTCAGATTGTAAGCAAGTGATTACGTTCTTAATGCTCATATATTTACAAACACAACAGAATACCTCTCTGCATGTAGAAAGTTAGTACATCAGGGGAGAGGTTTAGCATAGCCTTCTACTGATGTGCTGACTTACAACATACAGAATACTGGGGGGGGAGGTGAGGAGTTAAAAACTAACCACCATCCTCACCTATGGACTCAAGTAAAACCAGTCTCCCATCACCTATGCAGTGCATTGAATGGGCTGTGCATAATTGGCTGGTAGAAATGTCCAACAAAATCTAGTGAAAAGGTCTGTTGTTCCTGCCCTATTGTTCCATCCCTATTGAATTGGATGAGAGTTGCACAAGGACACGGTGATACTCTTAGTTGTTACAGTTTTGCTATGTCTGCTTTAGAGTTCTTAATCTTGCGTAGTTCATATTAGGTTCAATGGGGTTTGAATAGAATTTTTGTTTTTATGTACTGTGTCTGTCTCAATGTTCTTGATGCCTGACATCTCAGGAAGAGCTCCAGTGCAAAGACATTGATAGTGCAGTGCCACTTCACCACCTTACAGTGGGATCCCTTTACAATTGAATCACTTTACAATGGGCTGTAGTAGAAGAAGGTTCACTATCCAATAAGTTACTCACTTCATAATGGGCTCACTACTGCCACCAACAGGACCGGTTGGGTGATAGATATGCTAATCTGAGAAAAAATATTTTGGAAGGTATCCTGATATTGGAAGAAAGCGTCTGAGGCTACTGAAAAAGCATTCAAAATAACTTCTTTGTTAACTTTTATTATAATACATATAATGCATTTAAAAAGGCAGACCACAGCAAAAGTATTCAGTCTAGTAATGAAACAACTGCAGTGAACAAAATTAAGAAACTACTGTAGTGAAACATATATAGGAAATTACTTTTAAATGCTTTCCATCCTGTTATATTGCAGTACAATTAATCATATAGAAGTAAAGCACATAAATGGCTTGCTTTATATAGATAAAATACATCTGTGGGGTGGGGAACTCAACAATCAATGCACAAAATATAGAACGCGGATCAAAGTCTCACAAATAATTCTGAGGACACTTGTTTTTGTCCAATTGCATTGTTCTTCCTGTAAATAGAATAAAGAGAGGTGACCTGACATTACTAGCTTTCTGCCTTGTTCCAGCTTTTGGGAGTTTGCAAAGTCAGCAACCCAGAGATGCTCTTTCACTTTTAAACTTGGTAATGAAGTGGGGAAGTGAATGTTCTTCTTCATTGCTGAATTTAAAATATAGAGAGTTCATCCCTGGGTTGCAACTTTACAAGTATGGTACTCCTGAAAGCTGTAATTAGGCCCAGGTGTTCCTACCTGTTTTCCTTTGGTTCCACTTGTCTTCCCTGCTTGCTAGATGAGGATCAGGCATGTTGGTATCAGGGAGAGGGAGAGAGAGAGGAGAGCTAGGGGAAAAGGGAGGGGTGAGATGCCACTGCTACCTTGTCTGCACTTGCAGCGGTGGGATCTCTGGATCACAGCTTGGCAATTCTAAAGAGAACCAATCTGCAGAGTACAGTCTGTTGCAAAGCCTAACGAGAGTGAAGAGGCTTTCCACGAGGCATTATTCTCCTGATTTTGATTTATGCAAACTTGGAATGGCAGAAGACGTAAAAGAGTTAATAAGTCAATTAAAATCAGGAAAAGACCAGATGCAATATGTCTGGAGATCTTAAAATCAGACCCGATTGATGCCCCCGCTCTTGCTGCCCTTTTTATGATGGTGGACAGTTCTGGCTTAATGCCAGAGGACTGGACAAACCCAATTGTGATTCCTATCCACAAAAAAGGAGATCCAGGGGTGGCATCAAATTATAGACATATTCACCTTCTTTCCATAAGAACATAAGAAGAGCCCCCACTGGATCAGGCCAAGGGCCCATCTAGTTCAGCTTCCTGTATCTCATAGTGGCCCACCAGATGCCTCAGGGAGCACACAAGGCAACCAGATACGTGCATCTCGTTGCCACTCCCCTGCTGCCACTACTCGTTGCCAATCCGGCACTCCAAGGTAGCCTACCTCTGAAAAAAGGGGGTTGCACTGACCATCAGGACTTATAGCCTGTGATGGACTTTTCCTCCTGAAATCTGTCCGTTCTCCTTTTAAAGGCATCTAGGCCAGATGTCATCATCACCTCCTGTGGCAAGGAGTTCCACAGACTAATTATCTGCTAAGTAAAAAAGTATTTCCTTTTATTTTTTTTAACTCTCCCAACACTCAACTATTATAGAAATTCATTATTGGCAAATTGTATGCTAAACATCTTCTAAAATGTTCATCTGGAGGGAAACTGACATCAAATATCCCCACAAACAAAGGAGAGTAGGAGGGATGTGTATTAGCACTCATCTTATTTTCTCACTTTCTTAGGGTGCAATCCTAACCTGCACTGGAATAGGCAGGCCAGTGGGCCTGCACTGTATCTAGCACAACTTGGGAGCAGGCTGGAGCCTCCAGGGGGCAAGGGCACATTTGTCCCAGCCGCCCTGCCCCTATGGGCTACTCAGATCTGCACCCACTATATAGCAGGTGCAGGTCTGAGCACACCGCATGGCCTGGGGGTGGAGGTTTGGATTGAGTCGCCCATGATCTAGCTCCATATCTGGCAGGAGTAGACAGGCACTGTCCATGGACTGCTTTTATTCTGTGTTGATGATGTAGTGATAATATCGTGTTCTTGTCTGGGTTTAATATGTCTGCTGCATAGGTGCCTTCAGTTTATGACAATGAATAACCTCCAGCTGAACTATAAAAAATCCTTGTCTTTATGAAAACATAAATAGGAACTTAATGGTAATAGGTTAGAACTAGTAAAGTATTTTAAATATCTTGGTATCCATTTCCAGTATATCACCTCTTGGATCTTCCATTGCAAGGTGGTAGTAAATCTAGCCAATGTAACTTCCCAAGCCATCACTTGGTTCTTCTTTGTGAAAGGAAATCTGTTTGTTCCTGCAGTTCTAAAGGTCTTTAATGCTAAAGTGATTCCACAGCTATTATATGGGATCTCCCTATGGATCGGGGTTTTAAATAGTTCACTGGATTGAGTACAGGCCAATGTACCAGCCAGGGCCTGGCTGATGGCTATCAAATTCTGGCTGTGTGCGCATTATAATTATGATCCTTGCAGCCTTCTTCACCAGTTGTTCCTGGAATTTGACAGCCCAAATGCACAGAGGACAAAATCAAATCTGTTGGCTGCCTTTAGAGTCCTTAGGCATCCTTTCTCAATTCATATTGAAGTATCAAACAGAGTTTTTTATATTGAACTGCAAAATCTCCATACATTGAACTGCAAACAAAACCTGCTTTTCCATAAGTCTGACGATCCCTATAACATGGCAAAATGGCCCCATACCTGGACTCACTGCCAGGCTCCCAGAAACGCCTTTTCGCTGGCAAGATTCAATGTTTTGCCTTCCGCTGTTTTATTCATCTGTTTTAGACAGATGCTACCTCAATAATTGTACTGAGACAATTCCTCGCTCTCTCCTGTCCTCTCTGTGCTGAGGCCCTTGTGAGATATCTGGACCCTGCATTGGGAAATAGTATGGGATTCACCGACTCTGCCAAGGTTGCCTATATTCCAAGTGATATTTCTGTGGAGAAAACAGAGAGTGGCAGCTTTTTTGCAACAGGCAATGAAGTTGCTTAGTGGGAAATTTAACCTGCCTGTCTGTGAAATGTGTGTGAAATGGTTATTGTGGAATTTCTCCTGTCTTTTTTTTATGCTGTTGTTTTATGTCAATAAGGGATTGAATTGGAATTGAATTGATTTATGCATGGAAGAGATTTATGCATGTTTCTTCTTTGATTCTTGATACTGAAAGTATACCTCAGAGCTGCTCTGGTGGCTGAGTCAGGAAGTCCTTGATTAAAATCTGCCTTCAGCCATGAGCTCCCTAGGTTGCTGTAGGCAAGTCTCGCCCTCTCGCCTTCAGCCCCTCCATGCCTGCCATGTTAAGGCTATACTGTCCGTGCCTTCTGGATTAAGTGTGTAAGGAGCTTTTGGACAATCTCATGGGCTATATGAATGCTGTGAGTTAATTTTCTGCCTCTGCAATAGGTAGGAATGAGTATTCTGGTGGTTTGCAATGTTTGTTCTCTCTAGCTCTCTGCCTCCTCTTACTTATTGAATTATCACATGCATTTTTGTAGCAGTGGAGGAATTCTCTGTTTGAAGGAGATTCTGGTTCTTGTCCATAGTCGACCATTTCTCCCTCTTGCAAGTGGTTAAGTCTTTAGCCCATTTCAATTTCCAGCATCTTAGCTAATTCTTGTTAATATAGGAATTAACATGTTATTTACTTTGGATGAGACCAGAAGATTTCTAGTGGCCAAGCATAGAGCAAAGTAGTTTAGACATATTGCTAAACAGTCAGCATTGTGACTTTCGGTGGTGGTGGTGGTGGTTCACAAGCTCAACATTCTATGATATGGAGATTAATTAATACAAGCCCTCACACTGCTAGATGCCTCATTCTTGTTGGTCTCTTAAATATTTTGTTCTAGCAAACTCCATCAGTTATTCCTTGGTCTGGACTGAAATCTGTTAAATACAAATTGGTAGGGCATGACTTGGAGTGAAGTTTTTTAAAAAGGAAGTAGCTTTGAATTGTCTGGATTGATTGCTCTATAGTGTCAGCACTAGAATTCTGCCGTGTGAACTAGATGCAGAACCAGTGCAAAATTGTTAGTGAGAACTGCTCTTCATGAACACTGAGGCCTTGCTTGCTTCCTAGGTGCGAAAAGTTGATGCACCCAAGGATCAGATGGACAAAGAATGGGATGAGTTCCAGAAAGCCATGCGACAAGTCAACACAGTAAGTTAGTGCCTCCTGTCTGAGTTGCTTGCAAATGCCTCTAAATGCCAAACTGGAACTTGGTAGTGATTTTACAAGTATATTTCCCTGCCTGGCCCAATATGTATTAAATTGATTCTATAAATTAACTGCAGTCTGTCTTTTTCCTCTAACAACAATGATGTGAAGAGGTTTTTAGTACTAGATAATCTAGGGAATAATAATTGTAATGATGGGGATTGCTCCTGTTGCAGCTTGACTTCAAAAAATTCTATTAGTGTAATTTGTATAAAGGAATGTAGCACTTATATTTTGTAAGGCTAGATTGCAGTGGCATCTTCTGTCAATTTCTCAGTTGTTTAAATTGTGGTTCCTTTTATTGATAGAAGCTTGATTGTATTCAAATTCTATCTTTCTTAACCCAAAGTGTCTATATCTGGCAAGAGTTTTCTAACTTTGAAATAAATTTACCATTGCTCTATGTCATTTTATTTGGAGATGTTCCTCATGTCTCCTGCTGGCTATGTCTGTGGTCTTTCTATGGACTGTATTACTCCAGGTGACATTATTAGATCCAGGTGTATTAGATCCAGGTGACATCCAGCAGCTTCACTTTGTGCCCTTGTTTTCGCTTTCAATCGAAATGTTTGTGGAAAATTGCCCATAAATGATTTTTTGAGAGAAAACGATCATAGAGCAATTGTTGTCCTTTTCTGAAAAGCAGTCCGTGCTATAGACGTGGCAGATGTTCATATGAGTGGTGGACACATTTTGTGATGCACAAGGGCTCCTCTTGGTTATATGTTGACCAGTGGCTGCACGGCATCTCCAAGACATTCAATTTTGAGAAAGTATATGCTGCAAGAAATAACAGGTTAAAATATATTTTGAAAATCAGAGGAGAAGTTTAATAAATGAAGCAAAATTCCAAAATCTGATTTTCATCATTGCACTGCTCAAATTGCTACAGCGTCCTAAGAACTTTTGGAGTTCGGTGCTTGGCTTAATCAGCTTCAGAATGTTTTACTGTGATGAGCCATTGAAGACGGCTCCTTTTCTTTCAGTGGCTGTAAAATGGGAGCAGGTTGCAGAAGTACCTTCTCTGTCCCTAAAGTGAACTGCCACCTCACTTCTGCCTTAAGCGTGGTTAAGATTTGATTAATCTCAAATGAATGATTCCTCTTTGCCAGGAATTAAATATGCCTAACTTCTGGTGAAACAGACAACCTGATCAGCCCTGACTTGTGTTAGCAGCTGCGCCAATGTAGCTGCTCTTAATGTTGGTAGCCTCCTTTAAGCCTGAAGGTGAGAGAGTATTCAATGTGGTTAGCGCCTAACGTTCATTCTCTTTTAAGTAGGAAGGACTTACCCAACAGAATTGATTTTAAAACTATTTATTATCTTGTTTTGGAAAATGATACCCCATCTTTTTGGAATTAGATTTCAGAAGCAATAGTAGCTGAAGAAGATGAGGAAGGGCGACTTGATCGTCAGATTGGAGAAATTGATGAGCAGATGTAAGTAGATAATGTGGTGTGTGTTTTCAAAAAGAGTTGATACATTTTAAATAACACTGAAACAGCATAAGCTGCCCAAAATGCATATATCATGTTTTAGATTTGGCCAATATATGTGCAAATGCTTTTCAGTCATAGCTGCCTACAGTGGAAAATGATGCTTCCCCCTCCCTATTGTTTTGGAATTGGATTTCAGAAGCTATAATAGCTGAAGGTGACTTCCTTTCCTACATAAAGAACTCAACATCCTGTGCCTGGATGATACAGATTCTGAAACTTGCACATATCATGCATAGAAACAGCACAGAGCCTTGTCGCACCTAAGAGGCTAGCTTACAGCATGAGCTTGAACCCACTCCGTGAGGTGTTCATGAAGAATCTAATCCACAAAAGCTTAGGCTTGAATAAATAGGTATTCATTTAAGGAGCTGCATAGACTAAGCCAGTGATGGCAAACCTGTGACACGTGCGTCAAAGATGACGCACCATGACGTTTTGCATGACGCACAAGCATTTGCTAACATCCAACAACTGGGGTTTTTTTACTCAGATTTCATTCATTCATTCATTTTTATTAGATTTGTACTCCTCCTTTCTCCCCAAAGGGCACTCAGATCATTTTTGTATTGATTTGACGTTTGTTTATATATAATGCATAACCCCATGCATGATTGGACAGGGGTTTTTTAATAAATGAAAATGTACATAATTATTCTTTTATTTGAAGCAAGAAGTGACACACCAGCAGACTCAAGTTAGGCATTTTTGACAAAGCAAGCTCAAAATGTTTGCAATCACAGGACTAAGCAGTTTTGCCTAATTCTACCATACTCTTCTGTTTTTGTTAGATATGGTGGGGTGGGGAGGGATGCAACAAAGCTGTACAGTGCACAGAATCCCTCTTTCCTGACTACTGGAAATTTTATCCAGCAGGTTCTTTTGCTTCTAGATTTCACCAGGCATTGATCACACATTTTCAAGCATTTCATTGCAATAATAAGGGTTAGAAATGCACTTTTAAAAAAGAGATGGGCAGCCCAATCCTATGCTGCCTGGGTCCCATAGGAGCCGCGGTAGCAAAATAACTACTGCCATATCCTACGGGATCTGAAGCAGTCGCCTGGGACTCCTCAAGTCTCCACCAGGTATTTTGCTGGTGGAGACTCAAGCAGCTTCACAGCGGGCTGCCCAGCCCAATGTTGGGGTTGAAGTTCTGGCTGTGGAAGCCACCTCTGGCCCAGATCAGGCCCAATTCCCACCCCCCAGTTCTGGCCCCTTCCCCCATGTCCTGATGGGCCTTACCGCGGACTGGTGCCGCCCCAGTGCAAATGCTCTTTCCTCTATGGATGCCATAAAAGTGCTCTGCAGCACATTTACGACACTCAGAGCCGGCAGTGTGGCCCATCGCATTGGGGCGAGACATTCTTTTTCAGCCATCCCATTCTACATCTGTTCTGAGCCTCAAATACATCAAGTTATTATATGAAATCAAGTGATAGAATTTATAGATGGATCCTGTGATTTCATTTCTTGAGGGTTCTATAATTGGTTAAATATTTGGCACAATTTTAAATTTCTGGTAATCCTGTTGTCTACAAATATGTTTAAGTGAGAAGTTTTTCATGACTTTCAGTTTGTCAATTCCAGAACTTTTGATCATTTTGGAGTGAGAGGCAAACTTTCAGATTAATTTTGGGTGTAGCATGTTTCCATATCTGATTCTGACAGGAAACGTGTCCTGGACCAAGTTGAAATCATGTTGTCTTGTCAGACTCTTCAGCCACACCCAAACAATGAAATACATCAGTCTTGCCACTTCTTACCCTATTGTCCACAACTTAAACACATCCTTAAGTGAAGATGCAGGAAGCTTCTAGAAGTATGTAAATAAAACTAACAATGTAGAAGGTCATCCTTTATATCTAGTTTTGATTTTTAAATCAAATCAGCTACACCTTAGTGGTCAAAAATCAGCTAAGGAACACCCTTTAATCTCTGGTCCAAATAGCTGTTGGTGAATTCATTTTCCTTCCTATAGCAAACCAATTTTGGTCAGGAGAGTCTTAAGTATGGTACTGTACATCTTTAGCTTACAGTTGCCAGCTCTCAAACTGACATTAGTGTTCCATAAAGGTTTTACTATCAGATCAATGATATATCAGATTTTTGTTTCTTCAGTGTTTCATGAACAAAGTTTGTGATTTATTTTGTTTGATATGCATGCAAGTATTCAGTTTTCCTGCCCTCTGACTCAGAAGTGCCACTCAAAGTAGAAGCACATTCTTTAAGCGTACACAGCTGAACTTAGACAAGAATAGTTATTAGTAATTTCTACGTGTACAATTTATATAAAGGTTTTTGGAGTATAGACCCCCCTCAAAAAAAAGATGCAAAATACTGTGGTCTGGGGCCAAGGGTTTGTAATATTTATTGCCTAAAATCCATAGCTTTGCAACTGTGTTCTTGGGAGCCCATGGAAGAAGTTACAAGTCTTCTGAGGGAGAAGATGTCAAGATGGACACGTCTTCAAAGATAACTTGCCAACTACTGTACTCTTCCTCTTTTGACTACGTGAATGTTGGGTGTTTTCTGAGCATGCATGTGGTTGATGGTGGTACCCAACATGCCAAGCCACTACTTTGTGGGAACTGTGTGTGCACCCTACAATGTGCATGGGAGTTGCTCAGGTCATCTGTGACAGTTCTGTGCAAGTGTTCCTTAGCAGAAAAAAAGCCATATGAAAAGTGTTTCCTGAAGATTGAAAACTGCCTAAGAAGGCAGAAGTCTCCATGCAACTATAATAACTCCCCCCCTCCCAATGACAGAAAAGCCATTTGAAAAGAACTTGGAGCTGAGTTTGTTTTATCTTACTGTAATTTATTTTAAATCATGGATATTTGGGCTTTTTCAGAAATGTCATAGGTTTGAATCGACCACATCATTGCATGCCGAGAAGCCACAGTTCTTACAAAGGCATACGTGAGATGGGTTTGTTGAAAGATTCTGTGACTTCCAGCACACTACTTCTTCAGCTGATGGCAGTAAAGAACTGCAGTATGCTTAGGCGGGAAAGAAGATCAAACTAATTCATTTTTATCTTTCCCTAGTGAATGTTTCCGCCGTGTTGAACAGCTGCGTGACCGGCAAGAAGTAATGAAAAATAAGCTGAAGGAAGCCATTAAACTAAGAGCCACACATGCCAAAGATGATGAAGATATGGGTAGTGATGATGAAGGGGAATTGCAGGACTTGCTGTCTCAAGACTGGCGGGCAAAAGGCACTTTGTTGTAGTGCCATGACAAAGTGAAAATATTGGTATTGATCAGCCACACTTCTGCTAAGTACTTCGTTAAAGAATCCTGCAGGTGTTAGTCAATTATATATATATATATATGGTTACGGACATAGGAATAGGCTGTAAAAAGTAAAATGTAAAAAGTTGTAAATTTATAAAATGTGTTTTATAAAGCCAATAGTAGTTTTTCTATTAAAATCCACTGGGGGGGGGGAGAATTCACTTATACATCCAGCATTGCTTACACTTCATCAGGAGTACATCATCAAAGTGCTTGTTCTTGTTAGCAGGCTTATGTAAGCAAGTGTGGGCCTAGCAATTGGGACCATACTGCAGTACTAACCAGGGACGTGAGACTAAGCCTGGAAGCAAGCAAATTGCCTAGACTCGGTCAAGTGGCTTGTCCTAGTGTTGTAGACTTTTAAGCTTCATACCTATTGTAAGCTATCTTTGAAACACTTTTGTTTCAAAAGTGATTTGCAGTTTGGCATCCCCCCCATGCCAAATTGCAAATCACTTTGGAAAAAGTATGTCAAAGTATGCTGTTTGAGGAAAATAAGCATAAAGCTCACAGAATCAGTTGTCATGGTTCTGTTGGTCTTGGCCAAGGGTTAGGGTTATACACAAGTTTCCCTGTGTTGCTTATGAAGTAATAGATCTGACTTTGTTCAGCTCCTGTGCTCCCTAAATTCTTTTCATCTACAGATTTCCAACGATTAGTGATAGATGCTGCTTAACTTGTATGTATATTACCATCTAGTAAAAACCCAAAATTCAATCAAATTAGTTCCAGCTAGACAAAACTATAAGCTCTGATCTGTCTTCAGAGATTCTAGTTCTCACTAGTAAAAACTAGAAACTACTGTACCAATATACACAATATTTTCTAGTTTTGATCAAACTAGGATCTCTGACAGCAGTTGAAAGCTTCTAATTTTTACTAGTTGGAACTAGTGAAGGATTTTGATGGCTGGATTTTGGGTTTTTACTGCAACGTATACGTACTACATTCAGTACAGTTTGTAGCTTTTCTAGTTTTGTTTAGGGCAGTGTTTCTTGACTAGTGGCACAGATATCACCAGTGGTACTTGAGGTGGTGTCTGCTGGTACGCACGGGACCCCTGGACACCTGCCATCTGGGCAGCAGCAATACCAGCAATGTGACACAATGGAGGCTTGGCTCAGCAGGCAGTGCTCCAAAGTATGCTTTTCTGCACTAAAAAACCCTCCCTTAACCTTTTACTGGTGTTCATAGTGTTGCATCTGGCCTCCCAACCTGGAAGTAACTGGCAATGATGTCATCACCAATTACTTCTAGTAGTACTTCCAATAGGTGGACCATACAAAGTGGTACTGCAAGCTGTGTGTTGGGGGGGGGGGGGGTAGGGGGAGGCAAACATTAAGAAATGCTGGTTTAGGGTTAAAGAGAGCCATGAGCCATGCGTTTGAGAATGAGAAATAGCTTGTAAAATACTTTTGCAAAATTTTTATGACACTTTGAGCGTATAAATAAATATTTACAAGCAGATATCTACAAGTTTTAATGCTCAACTTCTATCTTAGCCTGCATTCCACTAACAGTTTCTTTTTGAGGAAATTTGGATACATCTAGTACATTCAGACTTATTTTCAGTAAGTCAAATGCAGTCGTAATAATAAGCAAACTAAGGGCCAAATCTATCCAGTTTGCTAGTGCTGAGGCTACTGTGCCAATGGGGCATATGCTGCATCTTGCACTGGGGCGGGGGATGGTGGAGACCTCCTCCAGGTAAGGGAACATTTGTTCCCTTTCCTCAGGGCTTCATTATGGCTACACTGGCACTGGAAAGTTGGATAGGGAAGGGCCCTTAAAATACTATGCCTGTCTATTCCCATTATATTCAATGGGGCTTACTCCCAGGGAAGTGTGTTTCGGATTGCAGCCTAAGACTGGCAAAAATAAAAATGTGATGTTGCTGAGTATCTTGCTAGTCTTCATTATTCGGAAGGCACAGTCTAATAAAACCTTTGGAGAAAAATGTGACTTGGATGTGGGAGATGTGTGTACCAGTTTTAGCATTTGAACATGTAAGAACTAAGTTTTGGAGTGAATTCTAGTAAAACTATCTTAAAACCAAGCACCTGTGTAAAATTGTAGACAAATATGGTGCTAGGTGATGTGAAGGACATTGCTGAAATAACGACCTTTCAACCTGTAACTTACCTGTGAATACTTCTTCAGACCTATATATTTGATGAGGATACCGGTTGGCATCCAGAGAGTTATGGATCTTACTGAAGAGACTTGCAGTAGCCCAGTGAAATTGTAGACTTTTTTCTTTAAATATTAGATCACAATGTCCTATCAAATGGCTATTGAAATTCCCATCTAATATGGCACAGCAGGCTGCTCTTTGAGAAACACAAGGCTAAAAATGCTCTTCAGTAAATGAGGGGCACTGTGTATGATCTCTTCCTGCAAAATGAATCTTGCAAGCATGGTAGTGTATCTGAAAAAGGTATCAGTACCTAAAAAACTGTTTCCATGCACAGGGTGTATGTTTGTGCACAAAAAGTAAGCTTTAAAACAAAGCTATTGTATGAGACACATTTCTAACAGGCAGGCTATTGTGTAGTGGCTACGTAAATGCTAATCAATTTGATCTTACAATATCATGTTAAATGGTAATGCTCTTTCCCAATAAGCACATAATTTCAGTTAGGTCAAACTTTTAATTGTGAATGCAAAACAAGCCATATGTCTGAACTCAGTGGTGACAAGTCACAAAAATCGTGCTTTAAATTGACAAATCAACATCTTGGTTACAAACAAGATTAAAATAACAGCAGCTGTATGTATGCACAAAGCTATGATGTAGTCAGATTTGTTTTATTTAAAGACAGGTTTAGTTTATTTATAAAACAGCTTATTTAATTAGTCAGTCTATACTGAATATACAGTGGTTTAAAACACCAACAGCCCATGCTTCATACAGACTAGGCAGAGCATGAACATCTACAAAAAAAGTTAAACTGCTGTATATTGTTGAACATTAGGATTGTTAAACCAGAACAGTAATGAAAGCAACACAAGAGTTGGGAAGCACAGTTGCTTAAAGAGAAAGTATGTGTTTTGAGATATCTCATAATAAAGTTAGAAATGGCAGCTATTTCCTCTGTCGCTTAGTCCATAGAAAGCATTGTTTCATGGGGCTTTGGAAAAGTCCTGTCAGCCAGCTCATGCCCTAGAGCATGCTGGGACACATTACAGAGCCCCGAGGCCAGTTACTTCTGAAGAAAGCCTGAAATGCAGGAACAAAAATTGGGTGGGTGGGACAAAAAATGAAAACCAATGAAAAAAAAACCTTCTCACCATTCAAGAATAGCACGGGTACCTCCAGCATTGAGCAGCATTTCAGTTCAAGCAAATTTTCTCACATTTTTGTTTACTTCATAAAAAAAACAAACCTGTTATAAAAAAACAGTTACAGTAGTTCTGAGCATTTTACAGCAGGTTTCAAGAACTGTTAGCTACCAAAGGTACCATGACATTATTTCCAATTTTTCCCCCTTTCAGTATATACAAACGAGATCATTTGGTTAAGTGCAAATTGTTTGTAATAATGGCAGTTCTACAATTAGTTACAGTGACAAAACGTAGTGCAAAGGTACTAAGGTGAACAGAAAAAAGTCTACAGAGTACAGAAATGGCATACTGAAATAGTGCTTAGCCCTATACAATTAAACACACTTTTAAATACTATCTTTTTAAAAAGTATTGCATTTGCATTCTGTTCAATTCCTCAATAAAGCTTTGTGCCCAAGGAGTGCAAAAGTGGATAGACATGACAGGCTGATGGATTGCAGAAGTTCAAAAATGTTGTGAAGAAAACAATATTGCATTATGGAGCCAGTGTTAAAGCAACATAAATTTTAAAAAGGGAAAAAAGTGAATGGACAAACAGAAAATGTGAT